>JBBMKA010015172.1:0-31789 GCA_037833695.1 Sechiopsis laciniata
TGTTTCTTTTCCCCCCCCCCCCCCCCCCCCCCCCCAAAAAAAAAACAACCCAAACATAAAAATGCCCGTTCATCACCTCTTTGTCCTCTCCTTCTATCGCAGGTCTGGTGCCTCACTGCTTAGTTCCGCTGATTGTGTGTCTCCAAAGCAGAGAAGATGGCCGGAAGACATAGCCTGGCATCCAGAGGGAGATCGTGTATTTCTTGTTTACAGTGCTGATGGTGGGGACTCGCAGGTTTCAATCATGAATCTGAACAAAAGCGTAGGGGTATGGTTTATATTAGAAATCAACGTTTTGATTTAACATTTGTAATTTTCATTGAAATTTTTATTTTGATGGCACTTTTCATTTGTAATTTCAAATCTTCAATGAAATTGTTTCTCTAAAAAAAAGTTTTGGTTTGACATGCATTTTTCTGGGCGGTAATGCTCCTCAGCTTTATTCCTTATTCTAGAAAAATAAATTGTACCTTTCCATTCTTAGTTGTTAATTAATTAGGATATTTTGTGACTAAAATGAGTTACAATGTTTATTGCGTTGACAGAAATCACGTGTTACTTTCCTCGAGGATAAGCCTCACTTTAAGGGCATTATCAACAGTGTAATTTTCTTGCCTTGGGATAGCACGTCTTTTATTACTGGGGGAAGTGATCATGCTGTCATACAGTGGAAAGAGAAAGATGGAGAAAACACATGGAAGCCAAAGCCATTGCACAGAAACCTGCACTCTTCAGCAGTCATGGGAGTTGCAGGGATGCAGCAGAAGCCAATCGTACTTTCTGCAGGGGCAGACAAGAGAATACTTGGCTTTGACATAAATGTAGGAAGAACAGAGTTCAAGCATCAGATAGAAAGCAAATGCATGAGTATATTGCCCAATCCGTGCGATTTCAACCTATTTATGGTTCAAACAGGGTGAGTTTTTAATGCTAGAATTTGCTTGCTATGAAAAATGAGCTGTCTTTTGTATAACTAAGGTGATCCCAGATTTATATTCCATGTCTGTTTGGTTTTCATAACACATATATGTTCTCTATTGTTTTATTAGTGGTGCTGAAAGTTTTGCATATCTATTTCTAGCAGTAAATTACAGAAAGTGGTTCCTTATTCTAGACACAAAATCAGAAGTACACATGATTAGGCATTATGATGATTGCCAACTTATTCCCAGACGAAATTGCATTCATTCTTTAGTTCTAAGCTGGAAACTGCAAATATTTTGGCACGTACTTAATAGCCTCTTAGGTATATTTTAATTGTGTAATAGAGCTATCTAGAAAAATGTTATAAGAAATTAAAGGTATCTAGAAAAGTTGTTATAAGAAATGAACTTTTTTTTATCTGTGACTATCCGGCCCAGCTTGCACGCATCTCGACTATTATCACAGGGCATATCGTTTGACCCTACAGGTTACAACATTTGGATGTCAAAAAAATCCATAGAAAATTAATTCTTAGGTAGATGGTCACCATAGATTAAACTCATCCCCTCTTAGTTCTCCAAAACCCTCTTGACCACTAGGTCACGCCACGATGGTTTTTAAGAAATTAAACTTGTATTTACAGGAAGGGGAGAAGAAAAAGATAATGAGGAAAACCCCTAAATAAAACCAATGAGATTTAGAAAAAATGATCTCACTTGGCTTGGGAAATTATTTGGACAGTGTATGTACACTTAGTAGAGAGAGAATTTGTTAAACAAAGTAGAGGGAAAAAACCTCAGTAGGTCACTTTAGTCTTGAAAGTAGCATGAGAATTTTGTAATACCCTTCAATTTCTTTCGAACCACTATAATTCAGGAGATAGTCATTACAGTATTGGACTACATAGTAGCTTGCTCTCTAAAGAGATGACCAAAAAGAAGTTGGATGATAGTCTAACACATTGTCTTTGGGATGCACTGATACCAGAATTATTACTATTACCCATCCACGAGGATAGTTCATAAATTAAAACCAATAAGTTCATTTGGTATCTTGGTCAATCTCTTGGCCTTCAAAATGAATTGATCATTTACCAGACAACTTTCCCCAACTTTCAGCTCCAAAAGACGATTCTTGTCATTTACAAACAAAACATTAACTTGTGTTTTATCGAGTAGTCAGGGATCATCTGTTCCACTTTGTTGCAAGGTGGTCCAGCCAAGTACCTGGACTTAGGCCTTCACTTTTTTAGGACTTTTAGCTTACCAATTGATCATGCTAAGTCCATCCATCTTGAAAACTGGAAGAGACCCATGAGCTAGGATTTGCAAGTACCAGAGCCTCTAATGTCAAAATTGCACCTTTTAAATTCTGAAGAATTATGTAAAACGACATCTTGAGAGAATGGTCAACTCACCTCTAATCATTGAGATTTCTTCTAAACCCAAGATTCCGCCCCTGAAACTCCTTTGGCCATCATTGATTGACAAAAAGTTGGCAAAATTCTCAACTCGGGGAAGCCTCAGAACATCACCTCAAAGAACTTTCATGAAACCAAGGGATCATCCCACAACATAATTTATCACCTTCACCTGGCTTGCACCTATACCATTTGTCCACCTTCAGGCAGCGCTTGAAAGTGGCTTCTAGATTGGCAACATTCTCATCCAACTGTCAGGGGCCAAAGGATATTTGCTAGCAATAACTTTACTGCAAAGGGCACTAGTTTCCAACATAAACCCCCACCAGCCCCATTTCGGAAGATGTCAAATGTTCCTTTTTTGGAGCTCTGCCAACACCAAGGATAGGCTAAGATGCACGACATTAATTAGCTGGCCTGTTAAAACCTTAAAGATTAGAGTTTTTCACCTAACTTAACTTCCGATTATCTGTGAGCAGTGAGCTATAGTTGGTTTTATAAAAAATTAGTCTTGAGATTCTATTGCAGAATGAATATTAGTATTTACCCAAATTTACAATTTTCTATGCTGTACTGATGTGTTTCAAAGCCTGTTGAAATCCCCTGCATATGTTTTCATCGTTTGCTTCCATTGAAAAAGAAACATGGACATAAATTCCAATTAAAATGCTGAAAGTTTAGGCTGAAATTCGATTGAGCCAGAGAAAACATAAACAGGTATTTTGATTATTGACTTAAATCTTGTACGTGCAGGACTCCAGAAAAGCAGCTCCGGTTATATGATATCAGACTTCGGCAGACGGAATTACACGCGTTCGGGTGGAAGCAAGAAAGCAGTGAATCTCAGTCAGCATTGATAAATCAGGCTTGGTCGCCTGATGGTTTGTTTCTGACATCTGGTTCAGCAGACCCTGTGATCCATCTGTTTGATATCAGGTACAATTTGCACAAGCCCTCTCAATCCATAAAAGCTCATCAGAAACGAGTCTTCAAGGCCGTATGGCTCCAATCTCTACCACTTCTTATTTCCATATCTTCTGATCTGAACATTGGATTGCACAAAACAGCTTGAAGTTCCTCTGTCGTCCTGGATATGTTTTTTGCTCCTTGAACTTGTCTGGCCTTTTCTTTTTAAAGGGATTTTTTTAAAAAAAAATTGCTGATGAGAAGGTGAGTGCTATCCATTGTAGAAGGATGTTGCTTAGCGTAGTTCGAACTTCCAAACGATACCAAAAAGCTCAGTTGTTGTCTTAAAGTTTGATCAAGATGAGAAAATGAGTTGAAGGAGGTTATTTTGGGTGGATGGAAGCAAAATTACAAAGCTCAGTTTTGTTGTTTTAAAAAAAAAAATCGTGAGTTAATGTGTTCTGTCTAATTTTGAACAATGACAACCTCGTGAGTTAATGTGTAATATCAAACAATCATTCTTAGGCAAAGGAATTCGGATTGCAAATAATTTCTATCTCATTGCATGGGTTTGCGTAGACTGACTTTATACTGTTTTATGTTCGATATTACAAGGTTTGACCTCGATATGGATTCTTTTTTTTAACTGTAATCATACAAGTAAACTCTTGGTAAAGGCTGAAAATTCATTTTCTTTTATGTCACTCCATTAGGCGAAAAGACTGGAAACACTACCATTATAAATAAGAGCAAAACTTAGGTAAGAGTGGTGGGTAAATATATTGAAAATACTTACTACCATTTTGGACCACATTTCTCTACACTTTAATATTTTTTCTCCATCAATCAAAGCCAATTTAAAAAAAAAAAAAAAAATGGTCCAAAATGATGGTAAGTATTTTCAATATATTTACCTACCATTATCTAAGTATTGTTCAATAAATAATGTTCGGAGGACAATAATATTCTTCAAATCCTGTAAGCCTAATCCTTCCTTATTCACTATCTTTCCTGCACAAATCCTGTATCTTTTTTACCATAATGTTTGAAGTTTGAACATGAGAAGATGTCTACAGGCAATATTATGAGTCATGTCTGTATCTTCAAGGATTATATCTGAGATGAGAAAAGAGGAACCAGTTACTGTGTAGTTGCCTCTGAGAACCAGTTACTCGGGAACCTGGAGGTTTGCTTCTCTAATCCTGGGGGCACTATTGCCCCACCCCTAGACTATGGCACTGGAAGCCTCTGAACTGAACTTAGTAATATGTCTACCAGCATGCTTAGACTACGAGAATGTTCAGACGACAGCCATTTTGCTTGCTTCCAAGAATTCAACATGCCTTTTTTACTATAATAATACACGTACAAAATTGACCATAAGAACTAACGAGAGAAAAAGGACAAGCTGAGTGTAAGATTTTATTTCAAATAGAAAATGTGATAATTTACACTAGATAAGAAAAATTATTAGGGGACTGTTATTGCAAGACAAATGAACCCTCTATTCTTTTCTCCATGGACTGCTGAGAGAAACTTAGTGGAGAAAACATGTCCTTTAAACTGGAGGTTGGAACTGACTTGAATTCGTAAGGTCCTTCTTTTGTTCCCCAAACCTGTAACGAGCAATTCAAACATTAAGCTTATTTGAGGTTTGGTTTTCAGGTAGCACTTCACAACATTTACTCCTTTCTTGTGAAATTGAAATACGAAATACGTAAAATAAAAGAGAATCAAACCTGGTTTCCGTCTTCTTCGTAACCCCTTTCCCAGGTATGTACTTCATTATTCTTTAGGATAGCAATTTCTGAAGTACAGTAGGCTGCCCCATTCTGTCCAAAAAGATAGGTCAGTGTAAAGGGAAAAGGGAATGATGCTTATTACTGGAACACTTCAGTCAATAACGAACTATTTAGTCTTAGCATTCTCACAGATAAGAAAAACCAAACATGTGTGTGGAATGCCAATAGAACATAAAATATTCAGACACTCTTACCCAAGAATTTGGAAAACCACCAGGAGGAGTTGAACCTTCATACAGGCAACGTTTTCCTCGATCACAACGCTTAAGATGTAATGTAGTCAAATGCTCTGCAATGTCCTGTGCATAAAAATCTAGACTTGTATGAGATTCAGCCAACTACATCCAAATTCAGGTTCAGTAAGGAGCAGATTTAATTTAAGAATGGTATGATAGCTGCCCTGTGGATTATGGAATAACCTATGAACACAAATGGAATTTGTTTTGTTCTTTTGGTAAACCCCAAAAAACAATAAACAACAGCTTTATAAAAAATTAAAAATAAACTCTGGGATATGATCCAATCAAGATGATATTGTTGAATGGTTCAAACTATAAACCATTAAATAGATAGATATCCTTGGAGGCATCAAAACTCTATTTTCTGCTTTTTCTAGTTCCACAGCCATGTTTATCTTCATCATTAGCTACGGTACTTATGTTGACCTTTTAACTTAATTTTAGTGTATCATTAGAACTTAAAGGAACTAAACTGCTCATTCTACGCAATTAATGAGGTATCATTAGAACTTAAAGGAACTCGAACGGGTTATTAAATTGAAGCCACTAATTCAAAATCCAAATCAAGTAATAACTACTAGCATTAAGCTCATACATCCATATATACACACCTGCAAATGGTTCAACCTGCTACACCTGACAGTTATAGGCACTAGACACTAAACAGTAGACACTATGACCAACTTTGTTCTCTTCAGTGGATAGTTGGGTACTGCCGTCTAAAATCCATGCCCATATTCATATTTTTTTTTTATTCTCTCAAGAATTGACCGTGAAGCTATGTTATGCTCCTACTAAAAAAATTCCCTGTTCAGATCTAAACTTCAACCTTTTACTTGATCCAATCTAACAATGAAAAATTAATGTATAAACATGGATCTGAGTCCCTGAACCAAAGTTATTTAAGCTGGGCAGTAAAATTTGGATAGGTTATGACCAGAAACAACTCTGAGTTAAGAGGCTCTATGAGAACTCTGCCATATTTTTCAAGTTACATAGAGATTAGGTTGGTCAGGACTGGGGCAATTGAAACGTCCTAACAAAAGAAAAATCAGATGAAAGTCTAAAGCAGATGGCTAACCCCAACGATTTCTTCAGGAAGAGGACGTTGGTCTTTTGTCCGATCACAAAAATTCTTGTACTCCTCCATTTCCCGAATGCCATATGAGCTTAGCTGCAAAGTGAACAAATGTAAGAAGCTCTTGGAGCTCACATCAGTCGGATTCAATTAATAAAAAAGAAGAAAAAAGAGAGAAATGTAACAATGTCATATTGCTTCAAACAGCATGCATGTTGTTACACCGTACATGAAAACCATCATGTTGGCTACAAATGTTACAACTAACCAGTAACCATACCAACACCTAAAGACCTTCAGAAATTTGTAGTACTGGAATATATATATATATACACACAAACACACATCCTTCGTTTACATCAACTACAAAGCAGCATGAGGGCTCACCTCCACATCACATTTCATCTCCTTTGAACAAGGCTTCACTGTATAAAATCTCTGCAACCATGAATCAATTACATTATTATAGGTATAATGAAGGAAAGTTCAGCAAATTGAACATATGAGTTCATCAACGGCTAACTTTCTTTCTCTTGATAACTCTCAAGCAGCAAACTATAAGGACCCTAATTCCCTGGAATACTCTAGAAGGGGAAAATTGGGAAGTCCTTAAAAGGTGGTTAGAGGGGGAAGGGTGAAGGAGCCTCTATTGGTTAAAAATAATGTAGTGAGAGAAGTGAAGAGGCTGGCCGGAAGAAAAGTATGAGGACTTTTGTAGGAGAGCTACCGGTGGTCTCGAATCACAAGGCAACACTGTTGTAGTTACTAGTTCGTTCGTTTGTGTATTTCATTTCTTGTTCTTGTTAATCAATATCTAGTTTGCTAATTAATGAGAGATTATCTTTGTTTTGGGTACTATTTGCAAATTATCTGCTGTTTGGTATTTAAATCTGGAAATCTGTCCCGAATTTGGTATTGGTACCCTTGCACAAACACTAAGAAAGAGGATGAGATAAAAACATACCTGGCGAAAGGGCTTTTGAGGAGTTCTGGAGAAAGCCTATCAAAATACCAAAATAAAATGAGAACTAATATCTGGAAAAAAAAAAAAAAAAAGAAGAAGAAGAAGAGCTGCTAAAAGGAATATTAGAGTGCTACACTCACTTGTTCGAAGTATAACACCGTAGAACCATCAACCATTTCTGCTGCAGGGCACGTAGTCATTCTAAAACACAACACTTAACCCCATCAACCAACACAATTCATTCACAAATTAATACTAAACCACAATTCAAAACCCTAATCAAACAGAATTAAGAAATTGAACAATTCCCAGCTACAAAACAGCATCCACACACTTGATACCTGATATTGAAGTAATTATCAGGATCCCGAGCTGCTTGCTCCTTCGAAAACTATTAAAAAAAACCACACAAGAAATTCAGAAATTCATAAAGAAAATTAGGGTTTTACAAGAACATTGAAAACATTAACCTTCTCGCCGGAAAGGGACTGAGAAACGAAGCGAGCATGATCCCATCGCGTTGTGGACTTAGTGAGGCGTTTAAGCAAAAGGGCACCGCCAACAAGAACCAAAGCCTTCATTATCAAACCCCCAGCTCTGTTCAATCCAACTGAGTTGTTGTTATCGTTGTTTGAATTGGAATTGGAATTGGAATCGGTACCCATAGCTTCAGTTCCTGAGCTCTCAGATACCCACCATCCCTAATCTCCTACAGATTTCCCCAAATAACTCAAACCGCAAAATCGAGCTTCGAAGTGTAGAGTATGAGAATCAGCGCAACAGAGTTGCAAGAGAAATTGAGAGAAATTATTAGGTTTAATCAGTGTCGTCAAATACTCCACTCTTCGGTACCAAAAATTAGGCGTCCGATTTTGTGAAATTTCTGCAGGCGTTCTGATCTATTTGGCATCGTTTCTTTAATCTAACACGAAGGGCTGTGATGTGTGCACCACAATTTAATTCCCAATTTCTAGATTCATAATATTCTCTAATATGTTGGTACCTTGTATTAAAAAAAATAAAAATACTGTTGTATTTCCATCATAATCATTAATAATAATAATATATTATATTATAAAATATTTAATAATATTATTATATATCATTAATACTCATTAATATAAGTATTAAAAGGAAGTACATAATAGATTTCAAAAAAAAAAAAAGTATCTAACAATATTCATTAATACTATGATTATATTTGTTATTTTTTTTTAAATGACTATGTTAATAATTATTTTCTAAATTTGAGTATATGGTAAGTTTAAAAAAAAAAAAAAATTGGTGTCTTAAATTTTCTATATTACAATTACAATTTCAATATCAATATTATTTTTACAACCGTAATGAACATGCACATAACTTGATTAATTAGGATATATTATAAACTAAAATGACATAGGTTTGAATTTTAAAAAAATTAAGATTGTTAGTTGTCTAAATTTTATTTAATTGTTTCTTAAACATTAAATTTCAAATAGAAGTAAGTAGAAAATAAATCTCCAGAAAGTGTTATTGTGTTTTAACATTTGATTGTAACTCGACAGACATAAAAATTTACCTACAAAACTTGAAAATAAATAAAAGACCAAAGACAAATATTAAGTCATGTCCATTTGACCTATTCAAATTGAAATGGCCCCTCAAGCTCCACCTCGTCTAAATGGATTGTAGAAGGCACTTTCATGGGAGTCTAAGGTTTGCGTCAACAAACTCATGTAGATGGATTGGGGAGGCTCCCTGACCCGTGGGGCACCTCGGGCTCACCCTCTCTTGATTCATGTGACTAGGTCGAGAAAACCATCTTGACAAAGCCACATTCAATAACATGTGTATGAGGTCTTTAAGATAAAGTGAATCTTTAAAAAACGCTACAAAGCCCTCGAGATAGGTCAACATTTCAAACAAGCTAGAAAGCTCTAAAAAAAAATTAACTTGATGAATAATCTTTAAAGTGCTCAAGAGACATTTACACATAAAAAGAGAAAGAATCAGATAAATGAATTAAAGATTGTACTACATTTGCATAAAGTTAATGAACGGAGTTTGTATACACATGTCATATTTATACTTCCATATCAAATTTCATGTGCATTAAATTAATTAGTTCAAAATAGAAAATGAATAATACGGTACAGGTAACTCATAGAATGAATATTAGACCCGCGTAAGCACATGCATGGATAATGGGGAAGATGAGGAATAAATGTGAAGTGAAATTTACTCATGTTTGTTCAGGATAGAAAAACTTTCTTTCTATTAACTTCACATTTCAACCCTTCACTTACTTTTTTTAAACAAGAAAATTGAAGCTTAGTCGCACTATGCTCGGGATAATCACGCCCGTCCTAGGCCAGACATCGGGAGACATCAAAGAAATGAAGAACAAGACGCGTCAACAAATTAATGTCATAAATGAATCTTGAACTTAGAATATTGAGGGGAACACACCTTCAGAGCAACCAGAGTTTCAAAAGAAAGTTTTCTTCCTACTCTCCTCAAACACAACCTTTTTTCTTGCAAGCCTTCCGGCTCTCACAAACAACTTTATTCAAACAACGTTTTCTAACAACTTTCCTATATGTATCGACATCCTTATTCAACCAATGTTTACCTGCAATTCCTCCAACAAACAAGATTTTTCCTACAACCATTCATTTAAAAGCCACATTCAAACTATTTAATTCTTTTCCTTCCATTCAACTTCCCCAAAATTAAACATGCCAAAAGAACAATTTCTTCATTTCTATTATTTTATAAATATATATATATATTTTTTAAAAAAAACTTAAGCTAGTTCTTCTAAATTACGCATTAAAAGAATCTATGAAATATAAAATGGAAAAAAAAAATACAAACTTGGGAGAAAAAAAACTTCCAAAATATTATTTTTCTTATTTGAATACCTACATCTTATCTATATTTTTAGAAATTAAACCCAAATTTAGAAGAAAAAAACTCTAAAATCTTGTATTTTTTTTTGAAATTTAGCAGTCACACACTTCTTTAAGGAAAGATAAATCCATGGTATGAAAAATGAAATATATTGTAGAAAATTTGAGTAAAAATAAACTTAATTAAATTTAAAAAATTAAAAAAGAAAAACCAAATTATTATCAAATGCGCTAAACCATTTATTTGTAGACTAAAAAGCTAAATCATAACGAAATATTTAAAACATTTAAAGTCTCAAGATGGCTTAAAACATTTAAAAAAAGTAATTCAATCCTGAAAAACAACAAATAAAAAGAAAGTAATATACATACATTTAATAAAAAAAAATGTCAACGCTGTAGAAGAAATACAAAACTGAACATGCTGGCAAGTCCTCCACTCATTGTAATGTAACAGACGCGAGATGGATATGCGCGTCACGTAGTTTCTTAAAATTAATTATATATTTCTCTAATATATAAATATATGATCAAGATACCTAAGAGAATCAAACAGCAAAGTTCTTCATTTTATTTGTTTTTAAATTATCAGAGACACAAGACAGTCCGAGAAAAACAAAATATGAAATCAGGTGACTTGTTGTCTGTTCTTGTCCTCGTTCTGGCCTTCGCCGTAGTGTCGTTGGCCGAGACTTACGGTGAAGAATACTCGAGCTTTGATGCACCGCAGTTGCCGGAGTTTTCAGATTTAGATGACTTTCTTTCATATGGGTTCTACCGGAAAAGTTGTCCCGGCGTCGACGGCATCATTCACCGGAAACTCAAGCAGTGGTACGAGAAAGATAACACTATCGCCGCCAGCATTTTGAGACTCCACTTCCACGACTGCGTTGTTAGGGTAACCACCCTTTTATTTTTTTCATTTTCATTTGATATATAAATGTCATACGTACTCGTTTTTTTTTTGTTTTTAATTATTTAGTCTCATCTATTTAAAAGTTTTCAATTAATTTCTTTATAGTTTGTTATTTAATCTATCGTGGTAAGTAGATTTTTTTTTTTTTGAGATTATAACAAGAGTAAAAAATTCGAACTCTTAATTTTTAGATTGTTGGATGTATATTGATGCGATTGAGTTATTGTTTTTGTTGGTCTTAAAGTAGATGTTAGAGTTTTCTTGAGTTAGTTTATCATAAATTTAAATGGCATAATTATAACAAGAAAAAATTTATATAAGAAAAACAATAAAGTTCATTTTTCTTCAATTTTTTCTCAAAAAAAATATTCAGCATTCCGACTTTTTTGTTTTTAATTGTTTTTTTTTTTTTTTTGTCAATTTAATTTTTTTGATTATTTTTAACAGACTTTAGTACAAGCTAGGTTCCAAAAAATATGCATTAATTTGCGAAAGTATAGATAATTGACAATTATATAAATGCATCTTTAGGAGTTGTAGAATAACTCAAACTTTATTGTTGTACTAAAAAATATAGATTAATTTTGAAGACTTAGAAATATATAAAAGGAGAAAGAATGACAATTTTGCTTTTAAGAAAAGAAAAGAAAGACTATTTTGTCTTTATCATGTAAAAAGTTTCAATTTGGTTTGTATTATCAATGACATGTTTCAATAGTCTTAGAATTGTGATAATGAACATAATATTTATGGTTTTTTTTTTTTTTTTTACAAATTCCCTAAATATCTGAGGTAGACAGATACAAATACTAGAAAAAACCATTACAATCGGAAGGTTGTTATTTATATTTTTCCCTCTCATAATTGAACGGAAAAAAAGTCTATTTCTTGATATAATATCTCTATTATAATGGGTGCCGGTTCGGAGTGCAGGGGTGCGACGGTTCGATTCTTCTGGATTACGAGGGAAGCGAGAGGAGGGCTCCGGCGAGCAAGACGCTGAGGGGTTTCGAAGTGATCGACGATATCAAAGCCGAGATAGAGAAAAAGTGTCCTAAAACGGTTTCTTGCGCCGATATTCTCACCGCCGCCGCCAGAGATGCCACCGTTCTCGTCGGCGGCCCATATTGGACGGTACCATATGGAAGAAGAGACGGAGTGGATTCTTACGGGAAAGAAACTGAATTGGTTCCAATGGGTTTTGAAGACATCACTAATCTCATTGAACTCTACCAATCTCTTGGCTTGAATCTTGTTGACTTAGTTGTTCTTTCAGGTATACAATTAAAATCTCACACTTGTCAATTTTCCCATCATTTTTTTAAATTATTTTTATTACTGAAGTAATTAAAAGTATTAGATAACATCAATATTTATCTTAAAATTAATTAATGATGGAAAGAATAGTCAACTCTTATTATATAATGTTACAAGTTTTCATCTTAACAAAAAAAAAGGTGTAAACACTCACGTATAACACACAAAAATCATTGTTTTTTACATTATGTTAGTCAACACTTTTAAGCTTATGGCTTAAAAGTTTTTACCATTCAAAATTTTAAGTACACTATCCGATTTTAATTTTGTATTTTAATAGTAAAGTTTTCTTTTTCGCTGAAATTAAAAAATTAAACTTGAGTACTTCTTGTTTATATAAATTTGAACTTTTATGTGTAATAAATTTCTAAATTTAATTTTTTAGAACATAGACATGAGACCTATTGACACAAAATTGAAATTTCATTGACACACAAAATTGATAGTAAGAAATGACAATGCTCATATATATTTTTGTTTACGTCAACAATAATTTAAAGTTGAAGATTTAATTGAAAAGCCATTTTTCATATGAATTTTTTTGTCACTAGTCATATATCCATGTGACATCATTTAACACCACATAAATTATTTTTTACTTTTTATTTTTATTTATAAACAATTTATATGACACCAAATCGTGCCACATGGGTACATGAGTAGAATTTCTTTACACATTCATGTGTAGAGGAGTATTTCTCTAATTGAAATCAACATTGCTAGATGGGGTTGAATTAGGTATATAATTTAGGAGTAAAGCTCAAACCAACTAAATCATACAAAATGATGTCCTATCCTAGGATACAAATTTAGCTCAAATATTTGAAAATCTTCAAATTTATCCAAACTCTCTCGATATGTTATAGAAATCCAAAAAAAAAAAAAAATCTAATTGAGGTTTTTATTCAGGTGCACACACAATCGGACAGGCAACATGCGGGTCGGTACAGAACAGGGTGTACAACTACAGCGGAACGGGGAAACCCGACCCATCACTGAGCCCAAAATACCTAAACTTCTTGAAAAGAAAATGCCGATGGGCCTCAGACTACGTGGAGCTTGACGCAACAACGCCCAAGAAATTCGACAACGCCTACTACACTAACCTTCCAAAAAAGATGGGCCTTTTGTCCACTGATTCGGCTCTGTACAGTGATCCCAGAACTTCTCCAATCGTCAAAGCCATGGCCTATCAGCCCTCCCTTTTCCGCCAGCAGTTTGCTGTGTCCATGGCTAAGCTTGGGAATGCTCAGGTTCTTACTGACCTTTTTGACGGCCAGATTCGAACCAAATGCAGTTGTAGGAATTCTTCTTGATTTTCAACTCTGCTTTTACTTTTTCAGTTATTCATCAACTGGGTTTTGTTTTGTTTAATGTTTATTTTTGGTTGTTGCTAATTTGTTCCTTTCATGTGTTATGTTTCTTTGTTAAGCACTGGTGAATTATTATTATTATTATTATTATTATTGCAGTGTTTCTGGTTTTGGAATCAATTACTTCAAACATGGATTCATGACGCTTATATTATAAAGTTGTACAATTTTTTTTTCCTTCTATTTCATGGCTTTGTCAACGGGTTTTGAAGTTTCTTTGGCTGGCATTTTTATTGAAAGGTATTAGACAAGATGAGGCTCAATCTCAAAAACCCCTATCTTACTAGTAAAACTCCAAAAGCTCAATCTCAAAAACCCCTATCTTACTAGTAAAACTCCCTTAAAATGAATGCATAGGAAGCTCTACATTTTGTTTATGTGGTACTATTAATTGTCACAAAAATTTATATACTTTTTAATATTTTTATTTATAAAATAAATTTTTGTGGCACTCAATAATGTCATGTATCTAAAATGGTAGTGCTCGACTACACACCATAATAGTAGAGCTCCCCTGTACGTTCATGTGTAGGGGAGTTTTACTTCTATCTTATAAAGGTTGTTAAGCCTTCTCTCCTTTCAATGTATGATCCTCTACGAAAGTGATCAAATTACAAAAACCAACCCGCAAGTGTCCTCACAAAGTGCAGAGGAGACATTGAGTGAGAGCATACCCAGCCACCAAAATGAATTCTCCTCTCCATATAGGAAGGAAAATCAAAACACCTAAAAACATAAAGCTTCTACCCTAGAAGAGGCAATCATGTGTACCACCTTATTATAGGCTCACAAAAATTGTAGGAAATGTATCGGAACTACATTGCCAATTCCTAGATATCAAACAGAACAGCCACATAGATGTTGGGAATCCTTCTTGATAAAATAATTAAATTGGACTGAGCTAGGCTAGAGGGGAAGCTGAGCCCATTCAACAAATGGGAGATCACCACTTGTGGTTTTGGCCTGATGACCCTTCAGGAATTTTTACCGTCAAATCTCTTACTGAAAGCTCGATAGGCTTGCTGATCCACAGCTTAAGAATATCTACTCTATCATTGGAAGTCCACTTATCAAAAGAAGATAAAAATTTTCTATTGGGAGCTTAGTTTGGGTGCAGATATTACTCATGATGCTTGCAACGTCGTATGCTTTACATTTCTTTATCTCTTTCGTGGTGTGTCAATCCAGTCTGGAATCAGCCTGTCATTTATTTGTTCATTGCCCTTTTGTTCGGAAAAATTTGGAACTATTTTATGGAAGCTTTTGGACGGTCCACGACTCTGCCTTTTGGTTATGGCGGGCGCCCCCAATCAAGGGGCTGAGTAAATTCATATGGTCGGCTTTGGTTTTAGCTTCTCTTTGGAATATTTTGCTGGAGAGAAATCAAAGACTTTTCAAGGATGTTTTATTTTTTATAATTTTGAGCGTTTAGTGGAACTTGTTCTTTCAACTGTTTATTTATTTTTTTATGTAAAAGTATCTTTCCATTAAACGCTTTTAGTTATTTTTCTATCTCAAATTGGATATCATTTTTGTAATTGGCTGAATAGCCCTCAAGGTTTATCCTCATTATTTTATTTATCAATGAAATGTTTCTTGTTTAAAAAAAAATCAGATGGTAACCCATCATCATTAGTTTTCCGACTCCTACAGTCCCGGACCTATAAATTTGACTTTTGAGTTGATTGATGATTTACTACGATTCAAGTCTATAAGGCAAAGTCAACTTTTGTATTGATTGGTAATTTAACATGACCGAAAAGCATCCAAATTTAATTTTTAGCGGTTGTGGGGCATAGGCACCCATCTGGACTGGGGCTCTAGAGCCGGGAGCCCTTGGTTTGGCTGGTACTTTCTTCCTCAATCTTACACATCTAAAGATTTTTTTTATATTATTATTATTTTAAAAATATATATATAATTTGAGTAATGAAATATGATCCATCTGCTATTGCCGGACTGTGCTGAATTTGGTTTCTGTGAGTCCACATACTCAATATAACCAAATTCTTTGGCTGGTGTTCTTTTTAAGTTATTTCTGTGTACTTTGACTTTGGGCTGTGAAGTTTTCTTTTAAATCTTTTGTAGTATACATATGACACTTTCTGATATCAAATCTCTAGTTGGATTTCTGTATGTGAATTGTTGAATTTCATATTGTTCTATTAACGAACTAATGGCAAACATGTTTTTGAAGTAAATTTCAAAGCTGGAATAATTAATTGTGGAATTATTCAATATGGACATAGAAATAATTGAGAGGTTTGATAATCTTTATTACAAGAACACTCAACAAAGAGCTAGACAACAAATGACATTATCTAATGTCATTTTCTTAACATAAAGCAGGATGTTATATTGACATTATAATTAATATAATGTAATTTATTTAATATGAAGACCGGATGGTGTCCAAGCTTGGACCTTTCAACCGTGGAAAAATGAGTGTCTTGTGGAAGTTAAAATCTTTTGATAAGGAAAGTGGGAAGTTGATATATACATTCAATCAATTTGGAGGCTTTGCAAAACCATTCTGTTCTGTCAATCACAACAGCTCATTTGCATCTGTTCTGTGACGATCAGAGAGCAACTATATGGATAACCATTTCATCACAAGCTTCTTCAATTATGTCTCTTTTGCATGTTTGTATTGTTTACTCTCAACTACTCTTACTTACTCTACTAATTGCACTTTCACCGTGAGGGAAGCTCTCGTTTCCTTCAAACGAGGCTTATCTGACCCTTCAGCTAGGCTTTCTTCTTGCATTGGCGAAAATTGCTGCAAATGGCCTGGCATAACCTGTGATATCGTTTCTGGAAAAGTCACTAAAATTGATCTACGGAACTCATTGGGATCCTCTATTTTTCAATTTGTTGAGTATGGAGATGCACAACGACCATGGATAGATCCCAATGTTTTTTCACAAGAGTACAAAAAGACTTGTTTGGGAGGTGAAGTAAGTGCTTCTTGGCTTGATCTCAAATATTTAAACTTTTTGGACTTGAGTCTGAACAATTTTGAAGGCGCTCCAATTCCATATTTCTTTGGGATGGTCAAAAGCTTAAGGTACCTCAATCTTTTTTCTGCTAATTTTGGTGGAGAGATTCCCTTTCATCTAGGGAATTTGTCAAATTTGAATTATCTAGATCTTTCCCATAATCGAGGACTCACGTTGTACGTTGAAAACTTGCAATGGCTCTCTGGTCTTTCTTTGCTGGAGTACCTTAATCTTGGACAGGTGAATTTGAGTAGTGTACAAGCAAATTGGATACATGCAGTCAATGATCTTTCTTTTTTGTCGGAGCTACACGTAAGTAGCTGTCATATTTCAAGATTTGATAGTTCAGCTGCTTTTCTGAATCTCACTTCACTCAAAGTCCTTGATTTATCACTTAATGGTATTAATTCTCCAATACCTTTGTGGCTATCAAATTTTACCGGTCTTTCGACACTTGATCTGTCTGATAATTTTTTTGCAGGAACAATTCCTCAGGATTTTGTGAAATTGAAAAATCTCCAATATCTTGAATTAAGTATGAATAGTTTAACGAATTATATTGAAGGTCACACTACAAGCTTTTCACAAAATCTTTGCAAGTTACGACTTTTGCGCCTTGCTTACAATGGTTTTGAGGTTAAACTTGAAGAATTCTTGGATAGTTTCTCAAATTGTTCTCGCAATAGTTTGGAGTCCTTAGACTTGGCAGTTACTGGAGTTGTGGGAGAGATACCGAATTCGTTGGGGACATTTAAGAACCTACGATGGTTGGATCTTTCCTCTAATAACTTGTGGGGTTCATTTCCAAGTCAAATAGGCAATTTGTCATTACTGCAGCATCTCCGCATCTCAGATAACCAATTGACTGGAGCTATACCTTCAAGTTTTGACAACTTTCAAAATTAGTTCATTTTGAAAATTACATGGATTCATGGAATACAACTATAACAGAGGCTCACTTAGTGAATTTGACCAAGTTGGAAGTCCTCATAGTCTTGACAGAAAAGAAACAAGCTATGGTTTTCAACATCCCATATGATTGGATTCCACCTTTCAAGCTCTAGATTCTTTATTTGAAAAATTGCCTGGTTGGCCCTCGATTTCCGATTTGGCTGCAAATCCAAACTCAACTAACTAAGGTCACCCTCTCTGATGTTGGAATTTCTGGCTCTATGCCAAATGAGTGGATTTTTAAGGTATCTTCTCAAATCATTAGATTGGATTTTTCCAACAACTTGCTCAAGGAGAACTTATCCTCCATGTTGGCATCTCAAGAAAAGTTTGCTGGTCGACATGAAAACCTCCTTAATGACTCAATCCCCCTCAAGTATCCTAATCTAAGATACTTGAATCTTCGAAACAATCTATTTTCGGGTCCTATACCCTTAAATATCAATGATCTGATGCCAAATTTGTATGAATTAGATTTGTCAAAGAATTATTTTAATGGTACAATTCCATCCTCCATTAAAACAATGAATCAACTTTCGGTACTTTCCATGTCAGACAACCAACTTTCAGGAGAGCTCTTTGATGATTAGAGTATACTCAAATCATTTGTGTATCATTGATTTAGCCAACAATAATCTATACGGTAAAATTCCGACCACAATAGGTTTCTTGGCATTCCTCAACATGTTAATTTTAAGCAACAACAATCTGCAGGGAGAAATTCCCAACACTTTGCAGAATTGTTCACTCCTCACGAGCATCGATCTCAGTGAAAATAGATTATTATATGGAAGTATACCTTCATGGATAGGAGTAGTCGTGTCACGATTGCGATTGGTAAACCTAAGGTCGAATCGTTTCAGTGGAACCATCCCTAAAGAGTGGTGCAATCTTCCTTCACTTCGTATATTAGATCTATCAAACAACCTTCTTTCTGGAGAAGTTCCAAGTTGTTTGTATAATTGGACACCTTTCACTGGTAATGGCTACGACTATGATTTTGCCCTTAGATATATTAAGGATACTAATGGGACCATCTCTCATTTCAACGTAGAAAATACTAGGTTGGTTCTGAAAGGATCAAAGTCTGAATATAATACTATTCTGAGTTTGGTTCTGACAATAGATCTTTGAAGCAATAGATTGAGTGGTGAAATTCCTAATGAGATAACAATGCTTGTCCTACTTGGTACCTTAAACTTATCCAACAACCAATTTGTTGGTCCCATCCCAGAAAACATTGGAGCCATGACACAATTAGAAACACTGGATCTGTCTTGCAATAATCTTTCTGGAAGGATTCCTGGAAGCCTAGCATCTCTAGATTTCTTGTCACATTTGAATATGTCATTCAACAATTTGACGGGAAGAATACCGACGAGTAATCATCTTCAAACACTGGAAGACCCCTTGATCTACGAAGGCAATCCTTTGTTATGTGGGTCTCCCCTTCAAACCAAGTGCCCAGGTGATGAAAGCTCAAACATTGTTCCTATTTCCATATGTGAAGAACATGACAAAGAAAATGACTCGGAAATACTTGGCTTTTACATTGGCATGGGAATCGGTTTTCCAGTTGGTCTCATCATCTTGTTCGTCATCATTTTCACAAACGAAGCAAGGACGATACTCTACTTGCGTTTTGTCGATCGTGTGAGTAGCAACATTTTGAAAACAATTGGCGTGAGAAGAATGATGTGGACAAGAAGCTGCTAAGGCTGCTGCTGTTTCACTTGCAAGAAATGTACGTCTGCTCAATGGCTCTGTTGGCTAGCAAATCAGGTAAACGTTTTAGTTTAATTTTTAAAGAAGTATGTTTGTTTTCTTTTTCTTTTTCATTGAGAGTTCTGTTTGTCATATTTTTTAGTTTCAGCTTGTATGATGTGTTCTTGGATTTGTTTACTGCATTGTCATTATAAATGAATAAATAGATGAATTTTAATTTTAGTTTTTTTTTTTTTATTGCATATTGATCCAATAAATATGGGAAATCATGGCAATATTCATCAATAATTCGCAATTTCTGTCAACATTTTAAAAGATCGGTAGATATAGCAAATGCTTTTACGACTGAGGTTAATCGGTGTGCTACTCATTGAGGTCAATTACTATCATTGTTGATTCGTTAACAATGATAGAAGTCTATTAATGGATTGAATTATTGATTCATTAACAATGATAGAAGTCTATCAATTGATTTCAATCCATGTCATCAATTGAATTCTATTGATAGAAATCAATCAATGTTGATTGAAGCCACTCATTAATTATAGTCACAAATAAAATTTTATATAGTTAGTCTATCTCATAAAAATTTATCGGTGTTATTGATTGAAAACAGTAATAAAAGTCATGAAACGAAGATTTTGTTAATTGTTCTTGAATATGATAGTATAACAAATTTAATTAGAGTTAGCATCATTCAAATCTTTTTCATATTTACTATTTTATTCTTTTCATAATTATTCTTTACATTTTAAATACAAGTAATGATTCTCCATAATTATTTTATGTACTCAAAATAATAATGATTTTTTTTTATTTCAAACACAAATAGCATTCTTATAATAATTCCTATTTTCTTTTACTCCAAAAACCTTTCTCTATAATTATGTACCCACTTTATCTAGCTTATGTAGTTTCTATGTGGATACACTTTCTTGAAACCCAAAAGCATAATCTTAGATATTTCGGAGGAAAATACTTGTATGGACCTTAAATTTTGAGTATAATTTTTATCTAGTTTTTAAGTTTCAAAATATGACATACTATTAATTGTCAAATTTAATTTTCATTTGGTCCATAAATTTCAAATATTACAATTTTATTCTTGAGTTTCTAATTTAGTTTCTAAGTGGTAGAATTTTATACTTTAGCCATTGAGTTTTCATTACTAATACTTACTTTTAGTCACTTTATGTTAATTAAATATCACGATGTAGATTATTCTCAAAAATAAAAAAAAATTACGATGTAGGTTTTTAAAATTTAATATTGATAAAAAAATATAAAATTAATTAATTTTATTATGATTAGTTTAAACGAATTAAATTAATAACAATATTTAATACAAATGACAAAAGTGAACATGAGTGAAAACTTGGTGGTAAATAAGTAAGATGGTGCCAATAAGAGCAGTAACTCAGCGGCATCGATGTACACCTATTGACCATAAGGTCATGACTCCCACTTTCAATTGTTATAATCTCAAAAAAAAAAAAAAAAAAAGTAAGACGGTGAAATAGAAACTATACTAAAATCATTAACTTAAACTTAACGATGGCTTCCTAATTAACTTCATTTATAATATTATTTTATTTTCAATGTAATAAGATGTATTTTTGTATAAAGAAAATATTTTCACGAATACTAAAAAAGGGGGAAAAAAAAATCAAAGGTTTGAATCAAATTTAAGTATCGTTCTAAATAAAATAAAAATAGTAGAATTTATCATCTGCAACAAATTTACTTTAAATAATCTATTCAAAGTTTAAAAATTTAAAAGGAAAATGTGATATAACCTGTCGGCGCGAAACTTGGAGTTGCATTCTTCAGTCCGAGCATTCCATCCCCTGCCGGCGCAAGGAATTTACAGAGAAGAAATGAAGACGATAAGGCAACGGCTTCCACTTCCACCACAGCTCCTCCACCGTCAAATTCCGGCCATTAATTCCCCATTACCTTCTTCCTCCTCCGCCATTTCCGATTCTACATCTGCAACCCCAAACAGCAAAATCAACACAACTCTGTCCGAAACCGACCTCACAAAGCTCAATCTCATCCTCCCTCGTCTCTGTCTCTACAACCACCACTCCACCGCAATCGCACTTCTCGACGCGGCTCTCCTCTCAACTCCCCCACTCCAATCTCTTCCCCTTCAAATCCTCTCCCATTCCCTTTCTTCCCAGTCCGATTTTGCCCTAACAATGTCCCTCCTCACCCGCCTCAACCACCATCGCAATTCCCTTCTCTATTCAACCCCCATTGCCTCCGTGCTCCTTTTCTCTTACTCTAAGCGACGTAAATCCAGGGAGGCTTTGAAGATTTTCCACTGGATGCTTAGACCGGGCTCGCCGTGTGAGCCGGATGAGCGGGTTTGCAAAACCCTAATTTTGGGGCTTTGTAGGAAGGGCATGACGCTTGAGGTTTTGAAGGTTTTGAGGAGTATGATTGATTTGAATTTGGTTGTGGATTGTGATTTGAGGAATTGGGTTTTTAGGGCTTTGCTGAGAGAAGCGATGATTGGTGAAGCGTTGGAGATAAACGAGAGTTTGGATTGCGGTGGCGATCTGAGAAAGGCGTCGGAGTTGTTAGATCGTGTTATCGCCGATTGGGTTGAGTAGAGAAGAGCTGGTAAGGCATTTGATCTCTGTGACTCCATGTATTTGTCTTTGCTTCAGTTTTTGATGATTTTGAGAATGAATGGAGGACTGAATTATGTGATTTGTAGATTGTATGAAGATTCTGCTTTTACGAGTATTTCAACATCTGTATTGTAGGATATATGGATAGTATACTGAAATTCTGCTATCATATTATGTTTCATTACTTGACATGGTTTCTTTAGAGTTTTTTAGTGAATAATCGTGATGAAATACTTTAGACTACAATTTTTTTGGATAACTGGGAATCGAACTTTTATCGAACCACATACTCGGGGGCTCGCCAAAAAATAAGCTTTGGTTTTCAACATGCCATATGGTTGGATTTCCTTTTTTAGGCTTGAGACAACTTATTTGAAAATTTTGTCTCCTTGGCCCTCGCTTTTCACTTTGGCTTCAAAATCAAACTCTCTAATACTGAAATTTCTGGTTTCATACCAAATGGGTGGGTTTCTATTTCTTTCCTATCTTCTCAAATCACATCTTTGGATTTGTCCTACAACCTATTGAATGGAAAGCCATTTCAACTATTGTAACTTATGATTCATATTGGATTGATGGAACTTGGAAGTGATAGTCTTCTTCGCTTCAGGGTTCAATTTGGCTAAAGTATTCTTCCCTTTTTTTTATATCTATGAGCATCTGGGCCAACTTAGGTGCACCTCAACTATTCTTATAGGATATACCGCTTGACCCTTCAACATTTTGTTGTCAAGAAAACTTGTAAGAAATATTTCTTAGATTGATGGCTACTATAGATCGAATTCATAACTTTTTTTGTTTCTTAAGGCACTTTTGACCACTAGGCCAACTAATAATGGTTATAACTATAAGATAGCTAGCAAGTGCCCTAGAGCCCGAAGCGACTTTGAAAACCGTTAAAAATTCTCATGATCTTATATTTGAAGATGCTAATTCTGTTGCTGTTTGAAACAACCAACAGATTGTATGTCACAAGCTACAAGGACACTTGAAGCCTCAATCAAGTACCTTCCATCTTCTTCCTTATGTTAATTATAAGATTTTAATTGTTTTTGTTGCTAGTAATGGAAGTTCTGCCTCTTGCAGATACAGATTGCACAGGAAGTTGTTCATAGAGAAAGTTATCAAGGCCCTGGATGTTTATCAACGGTGGATACCCCTTTAGTTTTGAATTCTTTTCTACTGCAATTTGACCTTTGGAGAATTTATGGGTAGCTGCATTAATTTTTTTTAGGTCCTTTGAAGATATTGCTGTTGCTACATAAATTTTATGAAGTAAATTCAGTTATTAGTCATAGGCGTACCTTTTTGCCAACTACTTATCAAAAAAGTTATATATATATATATATATAACATTGTTATGTTACATATATATACCAGTGATGAAAAGACTGTATTGCATTTAAATTAATTTTCTTCCTCATAACTAGTTTAAAGTTTAAGTTGTACTTTCTTTTTTATATATAACTTAAACATGATTTACGGTTTTGATAAACAAAAACATGGTTTTATGGTTAATTCTGTATGGTGCTATAAGCCTACATTAAATAGTTATGAGATGGTAACTTTTTAATTTTTTACTAGTATACATCATCATTATTATTATTATTTGAAATTGGGAGAGGAGAACTACAACTATTCAAACAAGATGAGAGACAGATATTGATTTTTAAGATTGAATTCGTGATTGTGGAATTAAAATAGATTACTACCGATTAAGATAATCAATGCGTCACTAACCTATTTAGCCGTACATATTAGTTTATTTTGTATTGACGGTTAACGTACTTGTAATCTATCGAATAGGTCGATGGTGCGATTAGTTATTTGATTTGATACTGAACTATTTAAATTTACAAAGAAAACCCACCTTTTTGGTTTGCCTCAATTTTACAAAGCCAATAATGAGAGTTGAAGTACAAAAGTTTACACTTACAATTAAAAGGTATAAATATTCACTCACAACAAAATGTTATAACACGAAACATTTTTTCACTCCAAGGTTATGAGTTCGATTTCTGAAATCTGTATTTATCATCTCCCTTCTCCAATTTGTACTAAAAAAACGGGAAACATTTGAAAAAAAAAGAAAAAGAAAAAGAAAAAAAAGAATACACCAGCTCTTTCAAACCGACAATATTGGTTCGGTTTTGGTTTAGGCAAAAATCAAGAAAGAAACCAAACCAAACCAAGGGGTTTACTCCTGGAAAGGGAATGAAAAATTGAGTCGATAGTACGCTGATCTCTGGACTCTCTCGGACTCTCCACGCCAGACGGCGGCGACGCTACCTATCGCGCTTCAGAACTCTTTATTACTGGTTTCAGGTATGTTGATTTTTTCCTTGATTTTGTGTATTTCATTTCGCGTAGTGGTCGTTAGTAGGTTAATGGCTTCGGTGATTCTTTCGGAGGTGTTTTCCGGTGATCGGAAAACCTAGTGATTTCCCTGAAACACGATACATTTGATTGCTTTCGGTAAATTACAGTTCAACAATGTATTCGCCAGTCATTCTGTTTGGATAACATTAAATTTTTGGAATAGGCGCATAGTTTGATCTAGTGTACTAGGGATTCGATGACGAGTTTGGGCGGCATTGTGTCAGCATTTCTGGTCATCGAACTTTGCTTCTTGACTAATCTGTAAACTTATCAAAATCTCCGGAATCTAACCGCTGACACCGGGTCGTTTTAGTTTGGAAGGATTTATCTTACTTTCAGAATCGAGACATCTAAGTTATGATGTCGAAATAATTATCGTTTGCTTGTTATATTCTAGGATTGTGTTTAGTGAGAACAGTTTTATGGGGGTTAGACGATCAATTTGATTATTTTGCCACTTCATATTGATAAAATGAACACTATGGCTTCGGTTTTTGTTCTATTCTCTTTTTTTTTTTTTGATGAGAAACAATTTCATTGATTCATGAAATTGCAATATAATAGTTATAGATTACCGAAGATCAAATAAGCGATCTCCAGTAATTAAGTAGTGTTTCATAACTATAAGAACAAAATAACGGATTAAGTTTATACCAAGATATAACTTGATAAGTGACGGTTTTTGTTCTATTCTCTTAAAATGCTATTAGTTTTATCATACTCTAGGTGGTTATGACAATAGAAAATGACCCGTTTTGATATGGATGCATTGCATTCAAGTAATGTGAAGTGTTTGGTTTATGAGCTTTAAAGTTCGTTGTTGAGGTTGATTTTTTTATATGAACCTTCATTGATTGTGTTTACTTAATTTTTTTTTTTTTTTGGAATTAGGGATTAGGAACCAATAATATTTCATATTACTGGACACTTTATACTCCCTAGAAAATTTTGACATCGCAAAAGAAACTTGGCACCTAAAGGTTGGACAGAAGGCTCATTGACATTGTTCGCAATGTTTGTCTGATTTTAAGTTTCAGTATGCTTGGTGTTAGATTGTATCAATTGCATTCTTGGGAAATAACAGTTTGGTTCCTTTTGTTTGAAGCATCATTTTCTAACAAAATCTTTCAAACTTCACCTGTTAAAAATTCGACTGCCTACACCATATTTTTGTATTATTTTCTTTGAAAATAAAAACCCTCTCGAGTGTTTTCCTTGGTGAAGTACATAGGTAAACTGGAAGATAGGATGGCTACTAATAGCCTGAAGAGTATTGTTGCTGCAGCAATCAATAAGGGAGTGACGGAAGCAAGGGCAAGGATATTTGGTCACATACTTAACCCAACAGGTCAGCGATCTACCCACAAGCTTTTACGCAAAAAACTCATCGGTGACAAAGTAGCTCAGTGGTATCCATACGACATCAAGAAAGATGATCCTCTTATCATGGCTCGTCAAGAAGCAGAGTACTCTCTCTCTCTCTCTCTCTCTCTCTCTATGTGACTATGCCATGAACTAGACTTACCGTTTTTTTTTTATAGGAAACGAAAACATACATTTGAAAAATATTTAGTCCATAAGACTAAGATTTAGATTATCACAGTCTTCAATGTATTAAGTGATATTAGGAAGAGTGTACATAAGCCATAAGAGCTTGTGAATGTGATAAGGAAAAAGCCCATAAAGATTATCACAGTCAACCCTAAACATACATTTGAAAAATATTTAGTGCATAAGACTAAGATTTAGATTATCACAGTCATTGTTGCATTTTTTAGTTATAAACTCCTCTAGTCAAGCACAAATTTTCTCTACTCAACAAATGTTCCTATTAACTTTTTTGGATAACAAACAATTTTATTGATATACGAAATTACAAGTGCAGGGCAAAAGCCCATAAAGATAAGAATTGAAAAGAGCACTCCAATTAGCTACGAGTGTAGAAAAACTATAGTGGGAGTAAAGAGAAGATCGTTTTACACCATGATATAGTTAAAGTAACAGTGTTCTAAAAAAAGATGTGGAAGAGTTTTTCCTTCTCTTGAAAGTCTTCTATTGCATTCCTTCCATAAGTTTCAACAAAATGACAGATAAAGTTCTCTCAGAGAATCTTCTTCTCCTTTTTGAAAGTGTATCTCATAAGAGCGAGGAAGAGAAAGCCTTGTATTGTTTGTGGTTGTGGATAAAACCTTCTAAGCATCTTTCTAGGGTAATCCCAAACTAGTGAGGCAAAAGGGCAGTGAAGCAATAAGTGTGAGAGAGATTTAGAGCTTTTCTTGCATAAATAGCACCAATGTGAAGATAAATTAAAGTGCGGCATTCTCTTTTAAAGCTTGTTATGTGTGTTGGTGTTGACAGCACCATGAATCACCACCCACAAGAAAAATTGGATCTTCTTAGGTTATTTTGCCTTCCAAATGTCCTTGTAGATTGGTGTATACTATGGTGGTCCATGGCAGGTTCCAAACAGTATTCAAAAGAGTTTTGACAGTGAATAGGCCATTTGATTCATGCTTACACAATATCTCACCAGTACCATTTTCAAGTGAACAGATCCGAGGCTATGAGTAAGCCCCCCCAACTCGTCGATCTCCTCGTCCTTTAGGTGTCTTCTTAACCTCAAGTTCCAGAAATTTAAGGTCTCATCCCAAACAGTTTGACAGCGGTTTCTTTCTTGTTGGATAGGCTCCGGATCCAAGGGAGGAGTTTGTGAGAGGTACATCACGTAGCCAAGAGTCCTTCCAAAAGGAAGTAAATGCTCCATCTTTCACCTTATATATAATGCTATTGAATGTAAGATGTCTGTTCTTTAAAATCGACTTCCATGGGCCTTTGCTTTTAGCCAAATGAAGAGTACCCGACTTATTATTGAGTGAAGAGGACCCATATTTGGCATCTATCACGTCCACAAAGCATCTTTTTTCTTGCTATATCTTCAAATCCACTTGGCTAAGAGTGCTGTATTTTTGTCTTTCAAGTTATGAATTCCATGGCCATCATGCTCGATAGGAAGAGTAACCTCGCTCCATTTGATGAGATGCATAACTTTGCTGACTATGTCACCTTTTCATAAGTAATTTATACTCAATCCCTCCATCAAAGTTCTAACTTTTTTGTGGCATTTGGAAAACTGACAAAAGGTAGGTAGGCCTCTTGTATAAGAGTAACTCTTCCCCATTTTGATATATGGCTATGCTTCTACGAACTAATCTTCTTTTCAACCCGCTCGGCTTGATCACTTGTTCCTAAAAGGAAAGAGTTCTACTAGGTTTGCCATGTAATGGCAGACCCAAGTAAGTAGTAGGCCAAGATCCCCCTTTTGCAACTATATAATGTGGCATCATGTCTGACCCAATGACCAAGAGATTACAGGTTCGAATTCCCTCATCTCCATGATTGGGTCTCAATTCAAGGGTTGTGGCAGATATTGAGGGCCTTATTTTTTTTGGAATAGAGTTCTTGGAAGAAAAAAAAGTCATAAAATCACACCTTTTATGGCCGATTCTGTGGTCAAACTAATTCCTTCCCAAGACAAGATTTCAAGAATGGTTCTTTAGCGTTTCCTGGTAGCCATGATTCTGTGGAAGAATCCTGATTTTTCGTTGCCGGTTCAAGCCATTTCATCTGGCAAGATTATCTCTAATTCATTTCTTCCTTCACTGCAATGCTAAGCAATTGAGCTTTAATATACATCCTTTGTTGAATCATGGAACCCAATTCCTCTAAGCTGTCCAGATTGAAGGGCTTATATGTGCATATGAGCTTAAGTGTAAGCAGTGAGCACATTATATGCACCATGTTGGTAAAGGAAGTAACTATCAATTCTTTTAAAAAACATTTAAACGTCTCTCTCATTTGGAGGTGGTCATGATTCATTCATGTACCCCTTCTAACCCGAGCGTTACAAATCAGCAACTTTTTTTAATCAACGTGGGGGCTAAGGATTTGAACCTCTTGGCTCCAACCTAGTGTTTCTTAAAGCTAAGTGCGCAAAAGCCTCTTGGAGCTTGGGTGCAAGATGCAAAAATTAATGTAGACTTATTCTTTTTTTTTTTTTGTGAAACACACACACACACACTATATATATAAAAGAACATACATAAAGAAAGATTTGCCATGATTGAACTGAGAATTTGACAAAAAGAAACTTCAAGGATTGTAGTTTTTTTTTTTAAATAATAACAAAGAAAAAACCATAAACACAATGATTTTTGTGTTTAGAGTTGGTAAATGTATTATTTTTTTAATTAATTAAGAAGCCCTAAGGTGGCCGCCTTAGGTGAGATGCTAGACTTGCATCTTCTGCCTATGCATGACTACTATAACTTCAAAGGGAAGTGATATCAGATGCATGGCTTTGTGACATAAATATCTTCATCTCTACGCAATTTGTAACTCAAATATCTGCATCTCTGTGTTTTACCGAGCTTTTAAACGATGCGACTGGTGATTAATTTATATGGTGTTATTCAATTACCTTCTGCCTTGTAGTTGCATCTTTCTGTTCCATAGATTTGTCTCAATATATTCTGATTATATCCACCATCTACTTCACCAGGCGCAAATCTAAGCTTGAAATGCTGGAGCGGCGTGGTAAAAAAGCGCCTAAGAAGGGCCAAGGCCGGCGTGCGGCTAAGCGTAATAAGTAGAGACATTGACAGTGGAATTGTTCCAGCTAAGGCTTCATCTTTTTGTCGTTTTTTCTTACCTATGTTTAGGTCGTGGATCAGGTTCTTCATAGTTGTAATGTCTTTTGTTCACTAAAATCAATATTTTCTCTGATTATATTCCGTTCATAATTGAACTACCTTGAAGCAATTTAATTTACTTCTATATTTTCCAAAACGAATAAGCACGTTATAGCGCTGTCTGGAAACTAAAAGCATGAATGGACCAGTTGCTAGATTTTATTACATTATGAGGTTCAAGATCAAACCAAACTGGACATTTATTCATATATTTCTTCGCTAGAACTTTGTTTTGTGAGAAATTCCATAACTGCAAATTTGGCTATGAACAGGTTAAATATGATGTTTGGGTTGTTCTTCATTATTTGATTTTTCCATTATAGACTTGAAAGTTGAAATTGATATTGCTTGTTTAGTATTTCAAAGCTTAATAAACAGATCCGTCTTGCTGATAAATTTGAACGTTGTGTCACTGCTGCCTTTGTCGTTTATTTTAATGCTAGGAAAGATATCTATTTTAGCAATTGAAATTGTCGTTCTCTATTTTAATCTTTACTCTTTTAAAACGTTTTCCTAAAAATAGTTTTAAATATTATCTTAGTCGTGGTTGTCCTATTTTGGTCCCTTTTCCTAAAAACGTTTTCCTAAAAAACAAGAAATACCCCTTGCACATTCACATTCATAATATCAATATTCATACAATATTGTGTCTTTGTTGACTAAAGAGACCACAAACACACCGACAGAATAAGAGAGTTAAAATTAGAAAGAAAAAAAACACAATAATTAGAGTAGAAAGATAGGCAGAGGATTATAATTTAACAATAATAAAATTACTTATAAGGATTAAATTAGAGCCAACTGTTGGATATTGATGGGGTAGGAGTCAGAAGGCGGACCTCTAAAAGCTCGGCCGGCTAGAATGGCAGAGGCAGCTTCAGTTGGGTGAAATGCATCCCAAAATACATAGTCATTTCTGTTAAGGCATGGTAATTGTAATGGAAGACATGATATTAGCCCTCTGTTTAGCCCTACTCCACAGCAAGCTAGGTCCACCACTCCAAACCCTACACATTAATTAATTAATTTCATTCCCAACAATTTTATAATCATATGATCTTGATCTCAAAAACAAACAAACAAAAAGAGTGTTGTTCTATTGAACGTATGATCTTTCTTACCGTAGGTATCAGGGTTGTTTAACATGTCGCCAAAAATGCCATAGAAGTTGGTGTACACAAAGTATGAGTCACGGTTCTGGCTATTCAGCTGAGTTACTTTTGATTTCAGCCCTTCGTTAAAAGTTCCCAGCATCTCGTTCACACTGTCCACGCACCGCCCTGGAAGTGCGACGCCCATCGCCCTCTGGTTTGGGATGCATCCCAGTGGCCCGATCCCGGCCAGCACAAACTTCCTCAGCCCTAGGTTTTGGAGTGCCTGCATATGCATGCAACTTTGTTTATTATAATTGAGATGCATTTTTGTTACTCATCTTATTACTAATTAATTTTGAAATGAAACTTCATGTTATTTGATAAGATATTAGAGTCTATATAGTCTAAATATGAGTATTTGATTAAAAGAAATGAAATCAAATTTATGAATACTTAACTTCAAAAGATCAAGAGACAGTTGAGGATTGTAGAGTAAGAATGCGAAGATCCGAAACATTTAATTATCAGTGCTTTCATAGCTAATTGGTATTTGACATAAAACTTATATATGTTATCTAATAAGCTTAGAAATATCTTAATAAAAATCGAAAGTTTTTAAGTACTTGAAAAGTCGTTTCTTAAAACGGCTATACTTACGAGGAGTTGACGAGTATAGCGGTTGACAAGAAGGTTGGCGAACTGATTCGGGGTGTAGGTGAGTCTAGAAGTATAGAGATTGGGCATGAGATAGTTGTTGATATAATCGTTGCTTCCAAAGGACAAAAAGGCAATGGATCTTGATAAGAACCGACTCAGATTCCGAGTTTCCATTGATGACCTTAACTCATTCAGAGTGCTTTCAAAGTTCACCACTTGCTGGCTCAGACTATACCGCTCCCCCTGCATTCACACAACATATACAACATGTATAACCCATAAGCTCTTGATTATTAGATCATAGAAGCTATTACCTACAGCAATGTTCTTTACTTTGATTATATTGTCCCTTTTCCTACATTTCTTAACCCAGTTTCTTTCCCAAACAAAATTATGTAATATTTTTCAATACATACGATATTATTCCCTCTTTCAGTATGACACTTGTCCAGTTTAGAACATTTTTACTATTTATTTATTGAACTTTATTATATATCAATTTCATCAAATTTGAATCACTACTTACTAAAATGAAATTTCTATTTTTATTATGCAGCAACTATTAATTTCTTAATATGCAACAATTAGTCTTTATAATTGTTGGACATATTTAATTGTAATGAGTTTATTAATCTACTGTGCGTTTACAAATCCATCAAATCTGTACAACAATTCTTACCTAGAAAATCATCACAAACATATGAGTATGGACTAAAACATTGTTACAAAATTAAAGTGCATAGACTAAGTTTAAAATATATATA
>JBBMKA010015193.1:0-31786 GCA_037833695.1 Sechiopsis laciniata
TTAATCTAATTCTAAAAGGAATAAATAATTATAAAAGATGAAAATACAACTATACTAAAAATAACATAAACCAACACCTATTAACGTCTAAGTCTAAAAAGTTCTCAAATATCCCTTGTTTGTACTCTTCCCTCTGTGCTCTATTAAGTTTGTTCTTAATTTGTTTAATCGTATCGTACGTTGAGAAAGCATTAATTTTCTGTTTCAAATTTCAGTCACTCTGTGGCAATAGTAAGGGGTTTTCCTGTAATTTACAGTACTATGAAAACCCTACCTAAAACATAATATTGTACATTCTACACTATGAAAAATGAAATGTACCTTGTATATACTGTTTCAATTTTTTCCGTGCTTTCCCCCCTCCCCCCCCCTCTTCTTGTCCACAGACCATCCCATCTTCCCACCACATTGCCCCCTGCCCACCTCTTTGTCATGTATCCTTGACTGTATTTCAAAGAAACAACATATTTTAATAACTAAAACAGTAAACATTAATAATTTCGAACATATTGTATCGCATGTAGAATAAAGAACACACCTCATCAACCTTAACTTTTGATGCTGGAGTATCTTTATGCACTTTTTGCTTTTTAGTCATATGAAAAGCACTACCATCATAAAAAACATTGATCCAAACAGGGTGAATACACATGAAAGAATAGAGACATTGTAATACAATTCATTAAAACTCACCGCATCTTCAACAAGCTTCCTTTTCCCCTTTTCCTCTGTTGTCAATCGATTTGCTTTCCCTTTGTAATGATCCAAATGAGTGTTAGTACAAATTTCAGAATGCTTTATACCTCAGTATCCACTTTTTTATCCATTATGTACTTTAACATTTCATTGAAATTGTGTACATCCTCCGGTAATACATTACTTTTAACACCAAACCTTTCAGAATTCTCCAATGTTTTTTTATTTCTTGATTTCAGCAATAAGTCCTCTTTATCTTTCACTAACACCCTTATTCTTGTTGCAATCGGTATGTTGTCCTCCTGCAAGCACAAAATTACCCATGAAACAAGTAGATAACACATAATATACATGAGAAATCCATACACCTGATCACGGTACCTCATCTGTCTCAGAAGATTCAACGACATTATGTTTTTCAAGAACAGGCACATTATCTCGTTGTCCACTTTTATCAGCCTCAGACTGTTCCCCACTACTCTTTGATATGTCCTCGCAAGCCACACCACCTAGACCCTTTTCACCTACAAATACGACAGATACTCCAACATAAATACAGTATTTAAACTATAGTCCATAAAGGACATGAAAAAGGATTACCTTAAAATCAAAACTGAACGGAATCATTATTGAACAGGTATTTACCACCCCTTGGTCATTAATTCCATCTCCTACTCCTACTCCTGTATTACGAGTCTGCACAACGGTTTCACCAACCTCCACATTCTGTCTACTTTCCAACTTTCCCCCAATCTGTCCTTCCATTGTGCTTCCTACACCGTCTACAGATTCCCCTACTTCGTCCACTTTTGAATCACTCGATGAATTACTTTTCTAAAAAAAAAAAGATATATACTAAGTATTAACCGTTAAGAGATAATAAACCATATATAGTACATAACATACGGTATCACTCATCTAAATATTACCTCGCCTATAGTAATGACCATATTTTCTTGCTTCCATTTCGGGAAGTAACTTATAGATGTGCCAAGTGTTCTTTGGCTGCGTCTAATCGGCCTTGGTGTTATTCCTCCCCCCTTACCTGCTTTATCCATTATATACCCTGACTGTGGAGAACACCCAACTAAACTATATCAGGATAACTTAATACGGTACATGCAAAATGAATCTAATGCCAATAAAGATAACCAGCAATGGAAGAACCTATCAACTGAATTCGGTGCATGCAAATCATTCTGTACAAACATTAAAATACACCCCTCGAACTAATTTTCTACTCTTTTTCTAATATTAATGAAACTAAAAACGACGGTACACAACCAAATCTCCCAATCACCATTGTTCATTCCCCTCCACAAACCACGAATACTATATCGACGGTGTAAAACATACCAGAACTTTCGAATGCGAAACTTCCGAATGTGTAAAACTAACTAAACCCTATAAAACTTACTGTTTGTGCGAAACTTCGATCTGAAAATAGAACAAAAAAAACGGACGAAGAACATGAGAAAAAAAAAACTCAAATCATACCTCCACAACCAGTATTCTTCTTATCGGTAACTTTACTCGTCTCCTTCGGATCGTCTATACTGAAAAAACCTCACCGAAACTTCTGTCTGTGCGAAGGCGAAACGATTTTGACGATGGAAGACGAAACGTTGCAGAAGTGGAGACGAAAATCTCTGAAACGGCGACAGGATGGAACTTAATGCGTGGCACTCTTTACGGAGAGGTGGGTAAGGAAGTTTTTTATTTTCTAATATCAATATTAATTTCAAATTCGCAATTAATGATTTCCAGGGGTATAATTGGAAATGTATAAACCTATTAAAAAAGGTTTTCTAAAAGAAATTTTAGAATTGCAATTTGTATTGGCAAGAATCTAGTATTGTAAATATTTTTTAGATTAGGCTTATACATAAAAAAATAAAATAAAAAAAATAAAAAATTAAAAAAAAAACTCATAAAGATATGATGTAGATAAAAATATAAATAAAAATTATAAAATAAATTACGAAACATATTTTTCAAATGTGATTTTAGGTCAATGAGTAAAATATACATATATTATAATAATAATAATAAAATAATAAAATATATATTATAAAAAATGTTAAAAAAATTAACTCAAACTTTGAAGAAAAAAAAATAGAAATATTGGTAGAATCAATTGTTGGCGCGTTGGCTATCTTAGTTGATTGTAATCCAATTCAACTTCTCGGTCACGATTTCAATCTTGAAAATCGATATTCGACTCTCATCTTATTTGACTTTTATTGCCATATATAGAAATTCTTAACTGGCCTAAGTTAAAATTAGCATATAATAATAACATAACGAAAATATTAATTCATTACATCAATCTTTTTACATTTACAGCAAACACATAGCTAGGCACATCACAAGTAGCTGCCTTATTTACATCAATCTTATTTTTTGAACCCAAGGTTTGAAATATATTACAAATTACTCATATAATTATAGTGCATATATATATATGATTATATTAATTATTGCAGTTTTAATATAATATATGTTTGGAATCTCAAAGAATATGGCACCGTTTAATAAGTGGCATTTGAAGTACAATGCGTAGCTCTTCAGTTAGCTTCTCAATTTCATCTGTATATCGTCTCTCTATTTCGTGTAATCTCTCTTCTAGTTTGCGGCACGCTTCGTCCAGTCGCCGTTTGTTTAGTTCTTCCCATTTCCGTTCAATCTGTTCAGAATCCTACATTTTAATAATGTGTGAGGATATCTTCTAATGTTTAAAAGGTAGGTAGACCACTTTTATTATCAATTAATTTTGAGAAGACCACTTTTATTATCAATTAATTTTGAGATAGATATCCATACTATTTAATACAAACGGGTTGTTTATGTTGGGCTTGAGCTAAGATTTTATGTAAAAAAATTACAAACTTTAATAAACCAACTACGTGGATTATTTTGACCTATTAATCAAAGTTATAAACGAAAATACGATTTACAAATTAGATTTGTGTGAGAGAGATTCCGTATAATTTATTTCAATTTATAAATTAAAACAAGAACTTAATTCATATATATTTTAAATTTTGTAAAAAACTACCCATCAACTGATATTTTAACGCTTATTAATTTGATAAACTATATCTTAAGGGGCTGTTTACTTTGAAGTAATCACGATAACTGAAATCTTTTAATACTCAAAATGTCAGATGTCTGATCTCCTTAAATTACTATGTTTGTTTTGTAAGAATAATTTTACAAGTATCTGAAAATATTTAGATAATTGTATGAAAATGTGTTAAATGCCCTCATACATAAAATAAAATTAATTTACATTAATTTATATAACATATATATTTTTTATTAATTTAAATATCATATTTTAAAATAAGCTTACCTAATAAAAAAATTAAAATAAATTTATTAGTCGAACAAGTTATAAAATTCACTAAAATATATAAAGTTTAGAAAATTATATTTTAAAAATATAATTAAAAAACAATGCACTTTGAAAATAATCAAAATATTATTTAATTTAATAAAAATTATTTTAAAACAAAATGTAAAATATAAATATAATTAATTATGTACGGTTAGTTGTTAATGCACGTATAATAATCACATACTATAAAATAACATATTATTTTATTTTAAGTTACAAAATATAAAAAAAGAAAATTGATAAAATATATATAAAAAATTGTGAGGGTAAAAATATCATTTGATGATGTATTATTCATGGGCATCATAAAAATCCAGGTTGTAGGGGAGCATCTAAATGCCTCTGAAATGAGCATCTTAGGATAACCGGCATCTCAAGATGCCCTAAATATTTGTCATTACTGTAAAATGAACGTGGTAATCCAAATACTCATCTCATGGAGATCTTGAATTACCACAAAGTGCACGGCCACTAAATTCATAAGTGTTGCACTTTTTAAAAAAATTTTATATTTGTGAGTTTTTTACTAGCTAATTTATGTGTATTTCAATTTTCCGAGAAAATAATTGTCTACACCTATATATTTTATTATAAAAAATCAGTAAAAATTTAAAATTTAGGTAGATTACTACCAATAATTAAATTCATAATTTTTTGTTCTTCTTTGAATTTTTTTCTAACTATTTGACCTAGTTAATGTTAAAGATTCTATATTGAAAAGTAACAATATATAAGAGATATGCGTAATTGTCTTTTATTTGCAATTTATAATTTCTTGAGGAGGCATGAAAAAAGTAATTGCAATAATCTTATGAATGTAAGATGCATCATGGATCAAAATGAAAGTTTGGGACGTGGGATTGTCGATCCCCAAACGTTTAGGATTGATTTTTTGCATCTTTCATCATATATATATATAGGGGTTTTTGCATGTATATTAAAAATAAACAAAATAATTTCATGTATAGCACAATTTCCAAACTTATTTATTTGGCGCAGAAGAACCAAACAGGTCTGGTAAAATGACTAAAAGGCCCACGTGTGTCAGCTCAATTTGCGCTGTTTAATCACTCAAAAACGATAGAAGTCTATCAATTCAACTGATAGAAGTCTAAAGTCTATCAGTTGAACTGATAGACATCAATCAGTTCAATTGATAGACTTCTATCAGTTTAGACATCAATCAGTTCAATTGATAGACTTCTATCGTTTATTCTTGAGAAAACCCCTGTTCGAAGCAATTTGATGTTTTAATTGCAATTTTTCAGTGACCCCAAGTCGCCAACCATCCGTTTTTCGAGTTAATTGAGTTAATTGATGAAATACAACTTTTGTTTTGTTTTTTTAGTTTTTCCACCTTTTTTATTGCAATGGATAAACATTGGATTTGGGTATTTGTAGAGGAACTGAGATTCTAGTTTGTGGGTTGAAACGAAAATCTTCTTGCTTCTGAGCTTGGATACTTTAATAGAGGTTTATGGGTCGAAGGGTTTAGGGTTGGATTGAAGAACGAGTTTGTTTATGGGTTTGGCGCTCGATGATAGACGATTCAGAAGAGCTTGGACTTGGCAGCGATGCCGCCTCTGTTGCAAAGCCAGGTTGAGAAGATGGCGGCCATGGAATATTTGCAGAGGAGGTGTTCTTGGAGGAGAGATTTTTTAGTAAGAAGGTTGGAGAGAAGTAGAGAAACAAGGTTGGAGAGAAGGGAAAAGAATGGCTGGATCTTGCAAACAAATGAGGGTAGAATGGGAATTTTGGAAAATTTGGACAAAATGTGCTATGAATGAATTATTTGAAAAAATGTGCTACAATTGTAATGAAGAGCTAAAAATATGCTATAGAAGACAAATTCCCATATATATATAATAAATGAAAAAAAAAAAAAAAAAAAAAAAACTTTTCTAGAACTTAAGGTCAACGTTAAGGATAACTATGAAACTTACCAAAAATTATAGCAAACTTGTCAATTTAATAAAACTAAATAAAGAATGGAATGTGGACCCTACCTCATTCAATTCTTCCTCAAGCGGATCATTATGCAATTCTTGTGTGCTTGACCGTTTTAGCTTTCTTTTCAATTCATCGAACTCCTTCTCAAGCTTGCTTTTGACTTCATCAAACTCCTTCTCAACCTTCAGCTTAGAAATGAAACCAGGTTTGTAAGGCTGTCCTCCATTTTTTGCTATCATTTCAGTCACCAAACCTAAAAGCTTACTCACTTGTTCATCTTTCTTTAATTCACTCTTGGTTTTGTTGTCAAAAACCACACACCGATTTTTGCAGGCTGCTAGAATGTCTTTTAAGGCTACAGGACACATGTTACTCAAGTAATCTTCTAGTGAATAACTGTTGTTGTCGTCGTCTTCATCGAGCACGCCACCCCCGGTTAATACGACAATGGCATAGTCCACAATTTTGGGTCCAAATGAATTTTGTAGGGTTTGAATTGTGGCTTCCTCTTCTTTAGTAAACCGGGTTTTTAATGAAAAAACTAAAAGAACCGCATGGATTCCTTCACTTTCAAAATCAATGCACTTCATTATTTCCCTTACTATGTATTCTTTTTCACCCGAGAAATTGAACATTCCTACACACTTTGTTGGTTGTAAGATATTGGCATCAAAGATTGTTGTTTAATTCATATGGTTGAATTATAAGTTATGATGAGATGATAATAGATTATGTTTTCATGAGAGTGTGTGGAGAACTAAAAGTGCTTTTTAGAAAATTTATAACACTTAAAAGAGTGGGTATCAAGAAAGCATGTGTTTAACTGGTTTTGGTTGTGAGACTTCTCGATTGCCTTCTTCAAAAATTGTACATCTTTGAGTTCAATAAAAAAGCTTGGTCTGATTATAAGAGACACCAACTTTTGATAAATTTAGATATTGATATAATATTGTCCATTTAAAACACAAGTTCAAATGATTTTAATTTTAATTTACATCAAAGAATCTTTATACTTACGGATCACTCGTATGCTTACCATCTATCATTTATTTAACTAATGTGCACATTAATTAGATAAATGATGGAATTTCTTCATTGTTTAGCAATAATCAATTTTATTTTTTATCTTTAGTTTTTATAAATTAAACTTTTAGAAATTAATTCTCTAATTGATTTTCTTCGTTTTTAAAAATCCTCAAAATTAAGGTCTAATTATTATATTTTTAGTTTTTAAACTTTGAAAATTAAATTTAAAATTATTATTTTTCTTAAGTGTTTTTTTTTTTTTTTTCAACATATTTATTTCCCTTTTAGAAATGAAAAAAAAAAAAAAAAAAAAAAAAAACTTCTTTTGTTTTCTATTTTTTGAAATTTGATTCATGATTCAAATATTTTTTTGATAGATGAAAATCACCAAAGAAAATAAATTCAATTTAAAAAAATGATAATAAATTTAAAAATTAATGAAGTCTTCTTTCTGAAATTAAACTTTTTGGTTAAGAATTTAAAAATTTTGTTTAGAAAAATGAAATGAAATTTAAAATTGAGAAAATATACATGGTCTTCAAAAACTAAAATTCATAAAGTAATAATAAGTATTATGTGCATCTAGAACTTAGAAGTCATTGTTTCAAATTTTTTCGCTTAAATTCAAAAAAGAAAAGACCCTAACCAATAAAGGTGAATACATCACTAAGAATTAAAGATATCTACGAGATAGGGTAGAGTAGGGTCAAAGAATTACTTTCCTATCCCCATTCTTGTCACTTCCCGCGAAATTCTACTTTTTTCGCATGGATTCCCCGAGGAATTGGCGTGAATTGTGTTTTCTATGGAGAATTCTTCCGTTTTATTTTTGTTTTTTCTTAATTTTAATTTTTGATAAAAATGTTCATATAGTAAGTTCGTATAAATTAATTTTTAACTAGATAGTTTTAAGGAAAAATAGTCATTTTAATAAATTTTTTTACAAAAAAAAAAATAAAAATCTATCGTGAAAATAAGAAAATATAATAAAATTTTACAAATTTTTTTTTTTTAATTAAGAACAATAATTACAAATTTAATGTACAAACATTTACATTCTCCATATCCATTTAACTCGGAGAAAATCTCTCTACCCTCCTCAAAAAATAGAAATCTCTACTAGAAAGTTATTGTTTCGAATTTTTCCACTTAAATTAAAAAATAAAAAATAAATAATTTAAGAAGAGACTTAATTAAGGTGTATTTAGGGAAGGAGAATGATAATGATTAGGGGGGAATGAGAACTACGAGGAGAATAGGGAGGAGATGATTATTTATGTTTTTGGTGAAGTGAATGATTATGGAAAAAAAAAAAAATAATGAGTATGATGAGAGTGAAAAATAGTGATGTGATGTATAAAAAGTTGTTGAGGGAAAAATGAAAAATAATTAGGAGAAGAATGAAAAAGGTGATTTTTGAAAAATGCAATTATGGGGGGAATGATTCTTAATAGCCAAAACAAGAAGAATCATTCTTATTCTCATTCTCATGCTGCTCCTTATTTTTTGTGGCACAAACACACCCTTAATCATGAAAGCAAGGCTAAATTAGCTGTTTCTTACCGGGCATGTCGATGACACTTACTACTTGTCCATCTTTCCTTACACATGTCTGCAACTGGGAACTCTTTGTAATGCCTAATGAACTTCTCCTTGACTCGAATACTTTCTTTCCAAGAATAGTGTTTCCAGTTGCACTTTTCCCATTTCCAATATGACCCATTAACACCAGAGTTACATGAGGAATAGTCGCCATTGATAATTAATATATATATATATATTCAAAATTGTTGAATTAATATTGTATTGGAGAGTTGAGAGAGATAGAGAGAATTCTTTTTTCTTTTTTTTTCTTTTTTTTGAGAGAGAGAGAGAGAATTTGAAGCCAAATTGATGCGGTAAAAAAATAATAAAAATGTTCCCTATTTATAGAGCCATGAAATTCACAATGTCATTATCACTTTGATTAGTAAATGGGAATTTACGCAAAGAAGTACTCTAAGTATAAATCCTAAACTTAATTAAGCATCAGTTTGACGGACTCACAAGGATGGAATATAAATGGAGTAGATAACTTACTAAATTCCTCTCAAAAGAGAAAACAAAGGAATTTTCGTACAACTGAATAAATGCTTTAAGAATTTTTTTTTTTTTTTTTTTACTTCAACTAATCAGAATGTCTTAAGAGGGGTTTGGATGAAGTTTTGAAGAGGAATTAGTTTGAGGAGTTAGTTTGAGAAGTTATTTTGAATAGTTAAAAATTGAGAGTTGTAGCCAAAAATTCGTTTGGGTATGGGTTTTTTTTTTTTTTTTTTTGTAGAGGATTTAGAGTGAAAACCTTGTTTAGATGTAGACTAAAATGAGTAGTTATTTTGAGTAGTTAAAAAAGAATGATAAAAAATGAATTATTTTGATTAGAAATGAGTGGTTTGGAAATGAGGAGTTATATTGAGTAGTTATAAATGAATTATTAGAAATAAGTGGTTAGAAATGAGGAATTATTTTTAATAGTAAAAATAAAGAGTTATTTTGAATAATTACAAAAACTCGTTTGGATGTAGTGTTTTGAGGAGGAGTTAGTAAATCCTCCTTAAATATAGCAAACAAACACCCCTTAGTTTATCAGATCTTACTTATCTATTAGCAAATCTCAGAAAATATCTAACAATATTTAATTACTTCAAAAGGGTTTTTTTAGGAATAGTCCAATTAGATAAAGTAATTACAATAGTAGAAAAAAAAAAGAACTAGCAAATCTAATTTCCTATTAAACATTAATAAATACGGAATAATACCAAATTACCATCATACCCTCCTCATTAAATGCGTACAATTTATTTGGTATTATTAAATAAATAAGGAAACTTTTTTTTAAAAAAAAAATCACCCAATTTACTACCCCTGATTTTAATGCCCATCATTTAACACAAAATCTGTCAACCTCTCATATCAGAGATCTTACTTCTTTCACACGATTCGCATGACATAAACGGTCTCTGAAGCTCTTGGCTAGAAGAAAAATTGTGGTCGTTTCGTTGCAGATAATATTGTACGAAGACCTAATTCCGGCAAGCAAATCGTCTGCCATTCTGACATCCACATACTGTAAATATTATTCTTTAAGATTTTGACCCATAAACTATATTGTTAATCGATTTTTTAGGGTTTCGACAGAAAACTGGGGATTTCGTTTAGGGTTAGTGAATCTATAAAAAAAAAAATTAAAAAAAAAAAAAATTTGTTCGGGCGGTTTGTCTTCAACAAACAATATGAGTTTTACAGAAGCGACTTCATTTTCAAGGTACCGTAATGTATGTTCTTTAGGTTTTATGTCGTCTAAATTGATGAAGTTTTCGGCTATGTTGTGGATTGTTTGTGTATCGATTTCTGGGTTTGGTTAAATGCATGTACTATATAATGCATGTAATGTATCTATTTCTGTGGACAGGTTTTTGTATGGATTTCTGGGTTTTGTTATTGGGGTTTTCGATTGTCGTTTGCGATTTGGGGGGTTTCTGCTTGTGTTGTCTACTGTTTGTGTGTCGATTTATGTTTTGTGTTACATGCATGTACAGTATATGTATTGTATGTATATGTATGGTATGTCTATGTATGGTATTATTAGTGTTGTTATTTTGATTTGGAATTAAGGAATATTATCAAAGAAAACAACACCACGGACTGAACACACTGAGTGTACCGTATTATGTCATCTCTAGATCATTGACACTAAACGAATGCATAGCCTGTTACCAGCCTATGCACCACATGCTCTTGATGTACCTGCAGTGAGAACATGGGTAGCTCAACATATCATAAATAAGAAAACAAATCTAGTTCGGAAAGAATACGATGTAGAATACACGCAGCACCACCTCCTCTTTAGTCTAATGTGACTATTATCCACTAACTGAATGCTCTGACTCCTATTACTCCAATGCGTCCCATGCCCTTATGGTTTTCCACTCTTTTCCCATGCTAGGATCCTCATGGTTCACCTAAGGGCCAATCCCCCCACCACATTTCTTATCTCACCTTCTAAGAAAATATCCACCTTTTGAATTAGGCCATGAATGCATCTCTGTCATGCCCACCCAACAACAAAGTTGAAAATTCATTTCTTTTTATGTTACTTCCAAATTATACCCTTTTGTTAGTATACAACTTCTCAAGATAATCTACTGCAAAAAATGTCAGTTCAGAACACATTCTCATTTTTAAGCTTTCATCCCCAATCCACAACAATTACCCACATTTTCATACACCCACACATACTTACACCTTCACTCAACCATAATCACATGCCTACACTCACAGAATCTCATAGTGTTAATTGATTTAGCAAAGAATCTCATTGATTTAGCAAATAATCCAGTGAATCATGAAAGAAGCAAACACATTGATGTTCGCTTTCATTTTATCTGAGATCATGTGAAGGAAGGAAGTGTGGAACTGAAGCATGTAGCGAGTCAAGATCAAGTTGCAGATATTTTCACAAAACTGTTACCAAAGGTTTTTTTCGACAGATTCAAGAAGATGATTGACATGGCAGATGGCAGAAGCATTTAAGTTTATGGGAGAGTTTTGTTGAATAAAATTTAATGCTATTTTTTTTAATGTGATTAAAATGTTTGTAATGGGTTGTCAATTTATGATCTAATTAAGGAATTAGTGGATCCTTAATTGAGCAATTAGTGGGAAACGTTTTTGGTAAGAACTTGGAGACCAAGTTGTAATAAGGCTATAAATAGGCGACTCATTTCATTGTGAAAAGTAGAGCACAATAGAAAGGAAGAAAAGTTGTAGAGAAAGAGATTGAGAAATAAAAGAAAAATGTTTGTAGAGAATTGTTGGTGTGCCTTGTCTCTCCAGTCACGAAAGCAACTGTTCTATTCACATAGTTTTGCTGTTTCATTTTCTACCAATTGGTATCAAAGCGTTGCGAGTTTTTACAAAAACAACTTATTGGCCAATTTTTTTATACCAAGGCAGGAGATTACCAAATCAAACAGAGGAAAAAAAGAGAAAAAAAAAAAGCACTATTAAAAGCTCAAATGCAGGTGACAAGCTACTTGCTTCAACACTTAACTTCCAGGTTCATCAAAATTTACAATTAACAGAGGAACAACTCACAGGGTTCCAATGCCTAGTAGCCGCTGGATGAAGTCAAAAGCAAGAATTGATGAAGTTGATGGGATTCCATAGTGAACTGTGGCTCTAAGATCCAAGTGCTCTAGAGTTAAACTACTGCGATGCACAACATGCTGAATGTAGAATTATGAAAACAAATGCTCATATCTGTTTCTGATAGTAAAATACCTTGTAACATCCCAGTTTTCCATTTCGGTTCTCCAGGTATGTTCAGTTATTTATTCGGTTGTTCGGTTGGGCTGTTAGGGCAGTTCTAGCCTTCAGGGGTATTTTAGTCATTTTACCCCTAGGGTTAGATTGGTAATTTATCGGCTTTCAGGGCCGTTCTTACTTTGACTAAGACAGGGCTATTTTTTTTTTATTTACAAGACTTCCGGGTTAGTTGCTCTTGAGAAGCTTGGAGGTTGTTTTGGCTACAGGAGAAAAATGAGAGAAAAAGGATTTAAGTTGCCTTCGTCAGGACTCGAAGGCTGGTTGGTTCTGGGAGATTTCAACGCGTGTCGAAGAGGTCCCTATATAAGAATGATTTCTTCATTTATTTCTTTCCTTCCTCTTCTTCTTTGGCCGAGAGCTTTCTCCCCTTCTTCTCCACCCCTCGCCGAGAGCAAGCTCGCCCTTCGCCTAGCGGAGACCCTTTCCCATTACCGATCTCGCCGCCGAGATCGCCTTTTGCCTAGCTACAGCACCGCCGAAGCTGCAGATTTCACGCCCGTGATCCCGTTCGTCACACCGAGACCGTACGCACGTCAGCCATTGATTCGCGTCGCTGTTCATCGTTTCACCGTGCCAGCTCACCTTCATCTGCTCACCCGCATGATAGCTGTCCACCGTTCGCCAAGTTCCGCAGAGTTTCACCAAGTCTAGCTGCACAGCTTTGCTGTCTAGCGCACAAGCCTTCGCCCAGTCGCACGTAACATTTTGCCCTGCCGAGGTTTGCCACATGTCTCGCCGCAGCACTACGAGCCTCGTTCGTGTCGCCAAACAGTGAGGTTTAGCCTTTGCCTTCACCGAGGCCTTACTGTCGAGCCTGTCCTTCTCAGTTTTGGGTAACTCCTTCCCGAGCTTTGCATTGGATACTTAGTTTCGTGCAGCTGTTCGAGTAGTATTTAATTTGTGCTTGTTAATTATCATTTGTTAGGTTCGTGTTGGTCTTGCAGCTCAAGGAGCACCATTTAATTGTTGTGTTTTCGGCTTATTTTCCAGGTAAGGTTTCTTACTGGGGTTGGTGGGCCCTGCGAGACTTCGTTGATTGTATTCTTATTGTATGTCTACTGTTTACGAGCATGTTTAGTGGATAGAATTCTATGTTGTTCTATTATGCTAGCATGATTGTTCTTGTTTCCACATGTTAGTGCCATGCTAGGTTTGTTCTTCCAGCATGCTTTGTTTCCTCTTTTAAGCTAATAGTACCATGCTAGTGTTTTGTGTTGTTGAGCATGTTTGATTGATAGGGAACAGAGTCGAGTATTTTTAGATAAAACTTGTCAGATTGTCATTATCTAGAGGCTGAGAGCGGACATAAAGTACTTTGTCCCCACAGGTCGGGACCAGCGAGGACAGGATCCCACCCCCGACAGTCGGGTGTGGTCTTGCTCACCATATCGGCATAAACCTAGTTTGTAGCCTGCTATAGCGGAACCCTTCCAATGGTGCAAGTCTGCCTCGGTCGGTTCTTAGCTTCAGGAATCGGTGGTATTCAGGCTGCTACAGTTGAGTGTCAAGGGCCTCGCACTACTGTAGATCAGTGACACCATTTCCGAGTCTTTAGGCATGCGTACCTGGACCGGCGTAGTTTATCCATAGGCCCCTACATTTATGTAGTTTGCAGCAGCATGCGGTGTGTGCACACAAGTGTTAGGCACCAGGAGGAGAGCTCCCTCGGGCTAATGTTCGTGAGTACACTATTTCCATTCCGAGTTTAGAGCCAGACACCAAGTACTCTCTTGGAAGTCCCAAGACCAGTTTGGAAAGCTGGTCAGGACCAGCTTTTGAGTTGGTCATTTGGCCAAGGGTATGAGACCTTCGAGGATATCTATTCAGGATCAGTTATTGAGCTGATCACTAGGCTGGAAGTAAGAGATTCCGATGACTCAGAAGGTTTATTGACAACTCATTCTAGGGATTTTGTGTTGGTAACTGTTTGCATGTTTACTTGGATGCTGGATGAGATGTTTTTTGTACTGTACCCCGGTTGGGGATTCTTACTGAGTGCTTTATACTCACCCTTATTTTCTGTGGTTTTTCCACCAGGTACCTTAGGACAGCACCGAGACGGCTAGCGGAGGAGCTGTATGATCATGGGAGCTACCGGAGTTACTCTGTCTATGTTTTATGTTTTATTTGATTCAGCATGTAGTTGGACACAGAGTCCATAAAGGGATTTTGCATATTGATGTTTAAATTGTGTATGGATGTTTAAATAAAAAACGCTGGCCAGGATCTATGTTTTCTGTTTTAAAAGGTTTGAGTTTGGATGTTTTAATTTTAAAGCAAATTTTATTTACTGAGATGTCTCATTTATTTTTAAACGCTTTTACACTCATGCATGCTGAGTAAGAACCAGGTTTAAAACCATTTTTAGAGTCGGGTTCTTACAGTTGGTATCAGAGCACATAGTCATAGATTCTGTAGACTGACCTACTGAGTTAGGTCGTTTGTCCCCATGATCATCAGCACTCCAACGGTCGTCAGGTATGTCGAAAGTTCTTTTGTTCAGGGTTTTGTTACAGTGCTGCATCTAGTATACATGTGTTACCTGTTATTGGCAGTGAGGGTCCTAGTGAGGACTAACTCTTTGTGGTTTGAGTGTAGATCGCCAGTATACCGGTCACACATAGAGGAGCAAGACCGTCTGGTACTGCCAACTGAGAAGTTGGTACTGAGCCAGCTGGAGATGAGGCCCGTCAAGGGTTGACCTAACCCGCAGGCCACCATTGGCCCCGGTTGTTGATTTGCCGAGAGAGGGGGTAGAGACTACCTTGCCTCAAGTGAGACTCCTGGAGCAGAGTTTGCTTCGGCCATGAAAGAGATAATGGTCGATTTATTGGCTCAACATAGAGCTGAGACTCAGGCACAGCTTGCAGTGTAGCGAGAGGAGTCCAGGGCATAGATAGCCCAGCTGACACAATTGCTTTAGCAGACACCCCCAGTAGCCCTGGTGATCCCTCCAGGCAGGCAGGAGCCTATTGTTGAGTAGATGATTTTGACGAAGCCGCTGAGTACGGCAAGTGGCTCAAGGATTTCTGTAAGTGGAAGCCTAGTGAGTTTAATGCTTCTGAGAACCCGTTGGTAGCAGTGAACTGGTTGGCCAGGATGGAGTATATCTTCTGGGTTATGAGCTGTCTGGATGTCCAGAGGCCGAGGTGTGCCACCCATGTGCTGGCTGATACAGCAGTTTGATGGTGGGAGTCCACAAATAGAGGCAGACCGGCAGGGTCTCCACCAGCCTCATGAGAGTTCTTTAGAGTTGAGTTTTGGGCCAAGTATATCAGTGAAGAGGCCTAGCAGGAGATGGCAGAGGCCTTTTCAAACCTGAAACAGGGGACTGACTCCATAGCTGGATATGAGAAGAAGTTTTCTGAGTATAGTTACTTTGCTCCTGAGTTGATAGCCACAGGGGAGCTTAAGATAAAGAAGTTTGTTGGCGGGTTGAGGAAGGAAGTTGCTCAAGATGTTCGACCACTCGCTTCTGAGTTATATGCCAGGGCTGTAGCTTTAGCCACCATTTATAACACTAAGTACCCACCGGTGCGAGCCTTCGATGTACCTGTTCAGACTGTTCAGTCATATTCTGGTCAGAAGAGGAAGTTTGAGTCTTCCAATGGTTCCCATTCAGGTGGTTAGCAGTAGCACCGCCAGGGCCAGTTTCGGGGTAGAGATCAGCGTCGACCTAAACATCGACAGTAGGACCGCTAGCAGGGTGCAGTCAAGCAGCCGCCTTAGTGTAACACATGTGGCAAGTCACATTATGGAGTTTGTGGAGCTTCGCCCCGAGCTTGCTACAGTTGTGGCAAGGAAAGGCATTTGGCCAGATTTTGCCCTCAAGCCGAAGCAATTGCCAGGCGGGCTCAGCAGTAGGGCTGCATTTTTGCTATAACTCGCCAAGAGGTGGAGCGGACTAATGCCGCAGTTCCAGGTACACTACTTGTCTTAGATCACTATACATTTTTATTGTTTGATTCGGGCTCGACCCACTCGTTTGCATCTGATTCATTTGTTAGACAAGCTTGTTTGGAACTCGAACCTTTAGGGTTTGAGCTGTGTGTTGTAACTCCTTCGGGAGTAAGTATGTTAGCTAGCGAGAAATTTAAGAGTGGTCGGATATAGATATCCGAAGAGCTTTTAGTAGCTACCCTCATAGTCCTACCTATGAGCGGTTTTGCGTTATCCTTGGTATGGATTGGTTAGTTGAGAACCGTGCGTTGATTAACTGCCGCCAGAAGGAAGTCGTATTTAGGCCCCGCAAGAAATAGAGCTTCAAGTTTCGCGGTGTCCAGAGCGTTGTGTATCCGCCGTTGATTTCAGCAGTGAAAGCCCATCGTTTGTTAGCTCGAGGAGCTTGGGGCTATTTGGCAAAGTTGACAGGTGAAAGCAGTACCCCGTTGTCTGTTGATCAGGTACCAGTAGTACAGGAGTTCACAGATGTCTTCCCTGAGGAGTTACCGAGTTTACTCCCGTAGAGAGAGGTGGACTTTACCATTGAGCTTGAGTCAGGGACTCTCCCTATCTCCAAAGCTCTGTATCGGATGGCACCAGCTGAGTTACAAGAACTAAAAGTACAGTTGCAAAAGATGCTTGACTGAGGATTCATCCGCTCTAGTGTGTCCCCGTGGGGAGCATCTGTTTTATTTATAAAGAAGAAGGATGGGTCGATACGCCTTTGTATAGATTACCGAGAGCTGAATAAAGTCATTGTAAAGAACAAGTATCTTTTACTGCGTATAGATGACTTGTTTGATCAGCTTGAGGGAGCTTCGGTGTTCTCCAAGATTGATTTGAGATATGGGTACCATCAATTGAGGACTCAGGATGCGGATATTCCTAAGACAGCGTTTAGGTCGAGGTATGGTCATTACGAGTTTGTGGTCATGTCTTTCGGGCTAACCAATGCCCTAGCAGCGTTTATGGACATGATGGACAGGGTGTTCAACGCATTCTTAGACAACTTTGTCATTGTGTTCATAGACGATATATTGATTTACTCTAAGACTAGAGAGGACCATGCTTCGCACCTGAGGCAAGTATTGACAGCTTTGAGAGAAAACAAGTTGTAAGCCAAGTTCTCCAAGTGTGATTTCTGGTTAGAGCAAGTGGCTTTCCTTGGACGCGTTGTTTCTAAAGATGGCATTGCAGTGGACCCCGCCAAGATTGAGGCAGTGAGTTCGTGGGCCAGACCGACTACGGTCGCAGAGATTCGCAGCTTTCTGGGTTTGGCAGGCTATTACCGGAGATTTGTTAAGGACTTTTTCGCTTAAGCAGCACCCATTACCAGATTGACTAGAAAGAGGGTTGACTTTGTTTGGGATGCCAGTTGTGAATAGAGTTTTGCCTTGTTGAAGCACAGTTTGACGTCAGCACTAGTATTGGCATTCTCCGAGGGAACATGTGGTTTTGTAGTGTACAGTGGCGCTTCCAAGTTTGGTTTGGGTTATGTTCTGATGCAGCATGGTAAGATTGCCTATGCTTCCCGACAGTTAAAGCCCTATGAGAAAAACTATCCGACTCATGACATGGAGTTGGCAGCTTTTGTTTTTGCTTTAAAGATTTGGAGGCATTACTTGTATGGTGAGAAGATTCAGCTGTTTACAGATCACAAGAGCCTTAAGTACTTATTCACTCAAAAGGAGTTAAACATGAGGCAAAGAAGATGACTCGAGTTAGTTAAGAACTACGACTGTGAGATATTGTACCACCTGGGAAAGGCCAATGTTGTGGCTGATGCTCTGAGTAGAAAGATGTCACACTCCTCAGCTTTTTTGTGTTCTCAGATTCATGCAGAAAGAGTTCGAACAAGCCGGTATTGCGGTGTTGTTGAGAGAGGTTACCGTCAGGGTAGCCCAGTTGACAGTTCAGTCGTCGATTAAGTAGAGGATCATTGATGGCCAGCTGAGTGATCCCAAGATGAAAAGGTTGATTAAGAGGGTTCAAGAGGATGGAGATTTTGACTTTGTTCTAGCACCAGACGGAGGTTTGAGGTACAGAGGTCGGTGTGTGTCCCAGCCGATGCCGGACTATGAGCCGAGTTACTCACTAAGGCTTATAGTTCTCCGTTTACTTGGCACCCAGGGGGAACTAAGATGTATCCGAATCTCAAGCAGACGTTCTAGTGGTGGGTATGAAATGAAATGAGATATTGTATAGTTTGTTAGCCGATGTCTCACTTGTTAGCAAGTGAAGGCTCCCATACAAAAACCAGTAGGTTTGTTGCAGCCGTTGAGTGTGCCTCAGTGGAAATAGAAAGAGATTTTGATGGAATTTATTTCTGGGTTACCGAGGACGCCGAGAGGGTTTACTCAGATCTAGGTTGTTGTGGATCGGCTGACTAAGAGTGCACACTTCATCCCCGGTAGAGTTAACTGTACCGTAGAACAGTGGGCACAGTTGTTCTTAGATCAGATCGTTTGGTACCATGGTGTACCGGTAAGGATTGTTTTGGATCGTGACTCTCGGTTCACTTCTCGCTTCTGAAGAGCATTCCAGAAGAGTTTGGGAACCGAGTGCAGCTTCAGTACTGCTTTTCACCCTCAGACAGATGGTCAGACAAAAAGGGTGAACCAGATTCTCGAGGATATGTAATGAGCCTGTGTTTTAGACTTCCCAGGCAGTTGGGATCAGTACTTGTCTCTGATGGAGTTCGCTTACAATAACAGCTAGCAGCCGACAATTCAGATGGCTCCGTTTAAGGCTTTGTATAGTAAGTGATGCAGATCTTCAGTGTTATGAGAAGAGGTTGGTGACCGATAGGTTTTAGGTCCCGAGTTGTTGCAGATGACTAACGAAGCAGTGCAGAAGATCAGGGCTCAAATGTTGACAGCACAGAGTAGGCAGAAAAGTTACGCCGATGTTCGGCGCAGAGACCTGAAGTTTAAGGTGGGCCAGCATGTAGTTCTGAAAGTGGCACCGATGCGTGGAGTTTTAAGGTTTGGTAAGCGGGGAAAGTTGAGCCCCAGGTTTATAGGGCCTTTTGAGATCCTTGAGAGGATTAGTTCAGTGGCTTACCGTCTGGCCTTGCCCCCGTCTTTGGCAGCTGTGCATAATGTTTTCCACGTGTCGATGTTATGTCAGTATGTGGCAGATCCTTCTCACGTTGTGGACTTTGAGTCGTTAGAGCTGAACAAGGATTTGAGCTTCGAGGATAAGCCAGTGCAGATTTTAGCCCAAAATCGTAAGACTTTGTGTAACCAGAAAATTAACTTGGTTAAGGTTTAGTGGAGGAATAAGAAATCGGAGGAAGCTACGTGGAAGTTAAAGGACGAGATGAGGATACATTATCCAGAGTTGTTTCAGTCTTAGGGACTTTCGGGGACGAAAGTCATAAAAGGAGGGAGTATTTTAATGGCCCAATTTTCCATTCTAGTTCCTCAGGTATGTTTGATTGTTTATTCGGTTGTTCGGTTGGGCCATTCGAGCAGTTCTAGCCTTGAGGGGTATTTTGGTCATTTTACCCCTAGGGTTAGATTGGTAATTTATCAGCTTTCCGGGCCGTTCTTGCTTTTGACTGAGACAGGGCTATTTTTATAATTTACAGGACTTTCGGGTTGATTGCTTTTGAGAAGCTTGGAGGTTGTTTTGGCTAAAAGAGAAAAAGGATTTAAGTTGCCTTTGCCAGGACTCAAAGGCTGGTTGGTTCTGGGAGATTTCGACATGTGGCGAAGAGGTCCCTATATAAGAACGATTTCCTCATTTATTTCTTTCTTTCCTCTTCTTCTTCTTTGAACGAAAACTTTCTCCCCTTCTTCTCACCCCTCGCCGAGAGCAAGCACGCCCTTGCCAAGCGGAGACCCTTCCCCATTGCCGATTTCGTCGCCGAGATCACCTTTCGCCTAGCCGCAGCACCGCCGAAGCCTCAGATCGCACGCCCATGATCCCGTTCACTCACACTGAGACCGTACGCACGTCAGCCATTGATCTGTGTCGCTGTTCATCATTTCGCCGTGCTAGCTCACCTTCGATCTGCTCTCCTGCGTGATCGCCGTCCAGCGTTCGCTAAGCTCCACACAGTTACTTCGAGTCTAGCTGCACAGCTTTGTTGTCCAGCATACAAGCCTTCGCCCAGCCACACGCAACGTTTCACCCTACCGAGATTTACCGCACGTCTCACTACCGCACTGCTAGCCTCGTCCTCGTCACCCAATAGTGAGGTTTCGCCTTCGCCTTCGTCGAGGCCTTGCCGCAGAGCCTGTCCTTTTCAGTTTTGGGTAACTCCTTCTCGAGCTTTATGTTAGATACTTAGTTTCGTGCAGTTGTTCGAGTACTATTTAATATGTGCTTGTTAATTATTATTTGCTAGGTTCGTGTTGTTCCTGCAACTCAATGAGTGCCATTTAATTGTTGTGTTTTCTGCTTGTTTTTCAGGTAAGGATTTCTTACCAGGGTTGTGTGGGCCCTGCGAGACTTTGTTGATTGTATTCTTATTGCATGTCTACTGTTTACGAGCATGTTTAGTGGATAGGATTATATGTTGTTCTATTCTACTAGCATGATTGTTCTTGTTTCCACATGTTAGTGCCAAGCTAGGTTTGTTCTTCCAGCATGCTTTGTTTCCTGTTTTAAGCTCGTAGTACCATGCTAGGGTTTTGTGTTGCTGAGCATATTTGATTGATAGGGAACAGGGTCGAGTCTTCTTAGATACAATTTGTCAAGTTGTTATCATCCAGAGGCTGAGAGCGGACATGAAGTACTTTGTCCCCACAGGTCAAGACCAGCGAGGACAGGATCCCACCCCCAGCAGTCGAGTGTGGTCTAGCTCACCATATCAGCATAAGCCTAGTATGTAGCCTGCTAGAGCGGAACCCTTCTAATGTTGCAAGCCTGCCTTGGTCGGTTCTTAGCTTTAGGCATTGATTGTATTGAGGCTGCTACAGTTGAGTGTCGAGGGCCTCGCACTACTGTAGATCAGTGACACCGCTTTCGAGTCTTTAGGCATGCGTACTTGGACAGACGTAGTTTGTCCCTAGGCCCTTACATTTACGCAGTTTGCAGCAGCATGTGGTGTGCCCACCGGGAGGAGAGCTCCCTTGGGCTAATGTTCGTGAGTACACCATTTCTGTTCCAAGTTTAGAGCCAGACACCAGGTACTCTCCCGGATGTCCCAGGACCAGTTTGGAAAGCTAGTCAGGACCAGCTTTTGAGTTGGTCATTTGGTCGAGGGTGACCTTCGAGTATATCTGTTTGGGATGAGTTGTTGAGCTGATCACTAGGCTAGAAGTAAGAGATTTTTGATGACTCAAGAGTTGTATTGACAACTAATTCTAGGGATTTTGTGTTGGTAACTGTTTGCATATTTACTTGGATGCTGGATGAGATGTTGTTTCGTACTGTATCCCAGTTGGGGATTCTTACTGAGTGCCTTTGTCCTCACCCTTATTTTCTATGGTTTTTCCTCCAGGTAACTTGGGACAGCACCGGGACGGCTAGTAGAGGAGCTGTATGATCATGGGAGCTGCTGGAGTTACTCTGTTTATGTTTTATGTTTTATTTGATTCAGCATGTAGTTAGACACGGAGTCCATAGGGGGATTTTGCATATTGATGTTTTAATTGTGTATGGATGTTCAAATAACAAACGCAGGCCAGGATCTGTGTTTTCTGTTTTAAAAGGTTTGAGTTTGGATATTTTAATTTTAAAGGAAATTTTATTTACAGAGATGTCTCATTTATTTTTAAACGCTTTTACACTCATGCATGCTGAGTAAGAACCAGGTTTAGGACAATTTTTAGAGTCGGGTTCTTACATACCTATACAATGGCTCAAACTCAGTCATCAAGCCAAACGTAAAATATCTAACAGAATAGCATGCGAAAAGATGTCAAAACATAAAAAAAAAATCAAACGCCAAAGAAACTGAGTGTTTAAAACATCAACTAGAAATGCAAAAAAAAAAGGTCAACTAGTTTAAAACATCAACTAGAAATGGAAAGAATGGGAATAAATGATATCTTTTCCCGGTTCCTTAATTGACCAATAATACCTATGATTTTTGCAAACCTAAAACGAATATATCTTCCATACCTCGTTCGCGAATTAACCAAAACGTTGAAAATATAAGCTACGTTTAGTTCCCTAAATAATGCTAAATCGTGCTTTTACAAATTATAGAGTTCTTGATCAAATTGAACATATCTTGTTTAATTTCTCGCTTTGATATATATATGAAACGTTGAATCATATGCTAAGATTAAGATTTAAGATACGTCGCTTCAACAAGTTACGAACTTCATTAATTTCGAGCAAGGAAATAAAAAAACCTAGATCATCAGCATTGACAATGAATTCGAACACGCCAATTCTTATCGAAGTAGGTTAGAGGTTGAGGAGGATAACTGAAAATGTTGAATGTCCTTCTGCAACAATTGTTTGGCGAATATGATTGATGAACCTGACTCCAGTGATTATTTCCTTGAGAGAATCTGATCGACAATCATTCTGATGAGAGCTGAAGAAGTAAATTCATCGGTTTCCACTCCTGAATTTCAATTCAATGGGCATTCTACTTGCGAGTTCTCTCTTCGTAGTAGTTTCTTCCTATGGTACTCTTTTACTTGTTGATAATATATTTACTTCATTTTTGCGCGCGGAACCCCACCTTTAAATACCATTTATTCCCATTCTTTCCTTCATGTCTGGGAGTTGTTGACGAGCTAAAAAAATGACATTTTTGTAATAATTTATTTTAATGTATATTTTTACAGAAGAGTTGCAGCCACAAGGTCATTTGCGTGTAGTTTTCTTTTGTATAGAAGGAATCTCTGAAAATGGTCGGCCAATAATACCCTGATTGGAACACTTTCGCCATTGTCTTCGCTCCACCGAAGTGGCCTGCATATGCTGTTGCGTGACATTCAGCGAGGATAGCTTTCGCTTCTTCTTCTGTCTCACATCGCTGAATCACATTGTCCTCAAATTACCTGTACAAGTACGGCTCATCCCAAAAATAATTTCTGACATCATGCAAAAATTTCTTCTTCTACTGATAGTTGTAGTTTTCGAGCATTTCTCTGCAGGCAAGGTAATTGGCAAAATCAGTGAACCAAGGTTCATTTTTACATATCGCGAGCACTTGTTCATCGAGGAAAGTTTCACTGATATCTAGTTGTTCAAGTGATGCATCATTAATCTCTATTCTCGACAAATGATCTGCCACCACATTTTCACATCCCTTCTTATCAACAATCTCTAGATCAAACTCCTGCAACAACAACACCCATCACAACAATCTTGGCTTTGCATCAGCTTTTTGAAATAGATATTTAACCGTCGCGTGATCAGTGTAGATAGTTACTTTCGATCCTCAAGTATTGGCGAAATTTTTCTAGCGCGAAGACAACTACGAGGAATTCTTTTCCCTTAGTTGTATAGTTCTGTTGTGCTTCGTTCATCATTTTACTGGCATAATAGATGGGACGAATCAGTTTTTCGCCTCTTTGGCCAACCATGGCTCCTACAAAATAGTCGCTTGCATCGCACATGATGCAAAACGGGCGATCTCAGTCTAGAGTCTGAACGATTGGTGCTAAAATCAAGGCAGCCTTCAATGTATTGAAAGCCTTTGTGGATGCAGAATCGAAGATAAAAGGTTTGTTCAACACAATTAATTCACACAGAGGTTTGGAGATTTTCGAGAAATCTTTGATGAATCTTCTATAGAATCCAGCATGTCCTAGAAAATTTTGTATTCCCTTCACATTTAATGGTTGTTCAAGTTTCTCGATTACCTCTACCTTCGCTCGATCTACTTCAGTTCCATCTTGCAAAATTTGGTGTCCAAGCATTACCCCCTCTGTTACCATGAAATGGCATTTCTCCCAGTTTAGAACGAAGTTTGCTTCTTCGCATCTTTTTAAAACTTTGTCCAGATTCGCGAGGTAGCCTTCAAACGAGGCTCCGAAGACCGTGAAGTCAACCATAAAAAATTTCAAGCATTGCTCAATCATATCTGTAAATATCGCCACCATGCATCGTTGAAACATTGCTGGAGCGTTGCATAGACCAAAGGGCATTCGTCGAAATGCAAAAGTTCCATATGGACATGTAAAAGTCATTTTTTCCTGGTCTTCAGGTGCAATTTTAATTTGGTTATACCCTGAGTATCCGTCCAGGAAATAATAATATTCTTGTCCAGCTACTTTGTCGAGCATTTGATCAATGAAGGGAAGTGGAAAATGGTCATTCTTTGTCACGACATTCAGCTTGCGATAATCCATACACACGCGTCAGCCAGTTACCGTTTGCATGGGTATAAGTTCATTCTTCTCATTTCGCACCACTGTAGTTCATCCCTTCTTTGGAACACATTGGACTGGGCTAACCCACTTGCTCTCTGGAATTGGATAAATGACTCCCACATCGAGCCACTTAATGATCTCCTTTTTCACTACCTCCTTCATAGCAGGGTTGAGTCATCGCTGATGTTCGACTGAGCGAAACCCATCGTCTTTCAGTTTGATTTTGTGCATATAGAAAGATGGACTTATGCAGTGCAAGTCAGCGAGGGTCCATCCTATTGCTCTTTTATGCTGCTTTAGTAAGTCCAGCAATGCTTCTTCTTGTTCTGGCATAAGCTGTGCTGATATAATTATTGGGAGGGTTTCGACTTCACCCAAATATACGTACTTCAAATGATCTGGCAAAGGCTTTAGGTCTAGCATTGGTGCTTGTTCTATTGATGGTTTAGCAGGCAGATCTCTGTCTCCAAAGTTTAACGAGTCATTTATCAGGCTCAGATTCTCGCTAACTATTCGTTCCTCCTCATCTGATGATTCTTCTTCACTTGTCTCTAGATAGTAGGAATTGGCGTCATCTCGTCGCTCCCGCGAGCTCTCAGCATATACTTCGCTGAAATCATCTTCCATTGTAGTAATGGCCGAACATTCTTCGACTTCAGCTAAGTATTTCATTGAGTCGTTGATTATGAACTTGATCTGGTCCCCATTCATCTGTAGAGTAATTGTTTCCTCATAGAAGTCAACAAGCATTCGCCCTATTTGTAAAAATGGTCGTCTCAGAATGATTGGAACTACCTTATCAGCCTCGTAGTCCATGATTATGAAGTCAGCGGGGTAGATGAACTTATCCACCCTGATTAGAATGTCCTATATTTTTCCTTCTGGCCTTGCAATCGAATGATCCACCAGTTGAATTGTCATAGATGTAGGTTTTGCTTCGCCAATCCCAAATTTTCGATATATAGACAACGGCATCAGATTGATGCTTGCTCCCAAATCACACAGGGCTTTTCCAATGTAATGTCCTCCAATTGAGATTGGAATTGTAAAGGCTTCAGGATCTTTTTCCTTGACTGGCAGTTTATAGCTTATCATTGCGCTGCACTCTTGTTAAGCGAAATAATCTTGGCTTCGCCTGTGCGATCCTTCTCGGAAAAGATTTCTTTTAGGAATTTTGCGTAGTTCGACATTTATCTCAACGCTTCCAATAGTGGAAGGTTGATTTGGATTCCCTTTAGAATCTCTATAAAATTTTTAAATCCTAGGCCCTCTTTTTTCTTTTTCAATCTCTGTGGGAATGGTGGAGGAGGCTTAAACTGAATCACTTTTTTGTGCTTCGTTCACCCGTTCACTTCATCAGGTTCGCTCGCCAGCACTACTTTTTATTCTTTGTCGTTCGTTGCGGCGATTTCTCCACCCTCTTCAGACTCAAGCTGATCTTGTCTTTCCTCAATTCGCTCATGCGAATACTTCGTCAAATCATCATTCACCTCTTCAACACTTTCCAACTCTAAACCATCCTCAATCACTGAGATTGCTTTAACTTGCTCATTTTCATCACGTTTAGCGGGTTCAGTATCAGACGACAATCTACCAACTGGCTTTTGTCGCAGCTCGTTCGCAAGCAGTCCCATCTGAGTCTCCAAATTTTTAATGGCTACTTGGTTGGTTTGATTGATCACATGTTGGTTTTGTGCAGTGGCTTTGCTTTTTAATAGTAGTTCTTTAAGCATGCCTTAAATCGATTCAATTGATGTCTGTTGGAAATGTTGCTGAGGCAACTAATTTCGCTGATTATGAAAAGGGAAACTTCCTTGATTCTTCTGATTCGTGGGTGCGTTGAAACCTGGTGGATTATTATGTTGATATCTTTGTGGAACTTGATTGCTTGAATTCCCCACATTCCCATTATTGGCCCATGAAAAATTGGGATGGTTTCTCCATCCTTCATTGTATGTGTTTGAAAAATGGCTGTTGCAGTTTGCTTGGGCAAAGTATACTGATGATGGATTATGCGGGCACTCATCATAGAAGTGTCTTTCGCCACATAAGACACATGATTCATAAGAGAGATTATGCTGGTTGTTCGTAAATGAAGACTGTGCGGAATTGACACTTTGAATTTCTGTATTGGTGTTATTTCCATTCTGCATATTCAGCAGCATTGCTCTTACCTCTACTACTTGTTTCCTTAATTCTGGGTCACTAACAGCCTCAACCTTTGCTCCAATGTGTGCATCCATACAAACATCTTCTTTCCACTGGCTAGTGTTTTGCGCAATTCTCTCAATAATCTGAACAGCCTGGATGTAAGTTTTAGACAATAGGGCTCCAGCTGTAGACGCATTGAGGACAAGTTTAGCTGCTCCGCTTAATTCCCTATAAAAATACTCAAGTTGCATACAACAAGGAAATTCATTGTGTGGGCACTTTCGCTGAATCATCTTAAATCGATCCCATGCATCAGCGATTGATTCACCCATAGCCTGTCTGAATAAGACGATCTCATCGCGATGTTGCATCATTTTCTTTGGTGGAAAGTACTTTAGCAAGAACCGCCTTGCTAATTCCTCCCACGACATGTCTCGCAGATTGTCCTGTGCGTACAACCACTCTTCGCCATTCCTTGCAGCAAATGCGAGAATAGGCTTCGTCTCAAATTGTCTCGCGACATATCAGGAATAACGAAGGAATCACACATACCCATGAATTCCCTCAAATAGATGTGTGGATCCTCGTTCGCTAACCTGTGGAACAGGGCTTTTTGTTAGAGTAAAGTATTCATCATTGGCTTAATTTCAAATGCTCGGACCCCATCATTCGGGTGAATTCCACCTTGCATGAATTCCACCATATTGGGTGTGGCATAAGTCTTACTTCTCCATCCCTATTATCTTCCATCAAAATAGGGTTTTCGAGAAATCGATCTGCATGCTCATAGTTTGGCTCCACTGGTTGTTCAGGTCTTGCCTCTGCATTTGCGGCAGGCACAGCTGGGTTCGCATCAGCCATTCTGTTAGGACGATTTTGCCTCATATTTCTCCTTCTTCTGAATAAGTTACGTTCTGGTTCGGGATCAAAGGGTTCTACGATCTCTCGCCTTCGCATACACAGTGCGCGAAATCACCTGAAATAAGTACACAGATTAGTTTTTAACTTTAAAGCACTACTCTTAACACTACTCTGCAAATATAAAGCACTTTAAAAAATCCCCGGCAACGGCACCAAAAACCTGTTGCTTTGAAAACTAACACACAATAATTAAGGAAATAATATGATGATGATTACGTGGAATAGTGATGTGGCAAATCTCCACCTTCGCTAAAGTGAAGGGAAACTTAACCCAAACGAAGTGTGTGTATGTTCTACAAACGCGCAAATATACGCTGTCAAATTGTAGCAAGTTTTAATCAGTAAATACAGGTCATTCTCCATAGGGATTTTTAGCTGCATTTTTATATTCGTTTTCATGCAAGAGTCAAATGTCAACAAATTTGTAGGTGAGTAGATTTTTGGATCCAAATGTATAACAAACTTTTGCGAAATACAAATAGATGTGAGACTAAGTATCGGGGGAATTTAGGGTTTCGGGTACTTCGCTTAAACGAAGGGGATAGCGAGAGCGAACAACTAAGGGTTCCCTTGACTTTCTCAAGTTCTGGAAGCTGGTTCTCTCGAGCTCCTAGTTTAGTTTTCTCAAACTCAACTACTGTTAAAACACCTTATGGCATTAGGCAAACCTTATCTCTAAGTGTTCTTTGATTAGTAAGCGAAGCTTCACAGTCCTAATGTCATACATGCAATTTCGCTCACTCTTTTTCTCTCGAAATAGGGTAGAGGAAATATACGGCTTGTCAACTGTATATGAGTTAAATAAGTTCAGCATGCATAAAAAGTTCTTATTCGCTACCCCTTTTGCCCCAGCGAAATCTCCTACTTCCCCATATTCGCCAGAACTTTAAAATCGACAGAAAATATAACAGCCATGCTCGAATGAAAATTGTGGGAAAGTACTTCACGAATTAAAGTAGATAAAAATAAGGGATAGAAAAATGCCTGAAACTTCAATAAATGTTGAACTCCGGTGAAATCCGGCTAAAAAAAAAAAATAGTCTTCCAACACATTAAACTAAGCTAAGGAAAGAACAACACTCGACACTCAACTAAACTAAACTAAAGCCCGGTGAAATCACTCCAACGGCTTGAAAGCTAATCGAAAAGTAAACTTTGACTGAAATCGGAGAGAAAACCACTCTGAAATCAAGAATTAAAGAAAACTCCAAGAAATTCTGAACACTTTGCTCTGAAGAGACTTTTACCTTTTATAGGCCTCCCGACAAGCTCTGCAAAATTTGACCCCACAATCACTACTCTGACAAAAGCTGCTATGCTCTGACACCTTCTTCTACTCCAAGATTTGTTTTGTCGCGAGGTTAGAGCCGACAAGTACGAACGGCTGTGATTTAATCGTATAGCATCTGATTTCTGCCACGTGCCCCTTTGAATAAGACAAATATTCCTTTGCTTCGCTTCTTCATCCCAATGCTTCGATTCCGCGAAAGAGTGATACATGTTCTCGGCTGCTTGTTGGGTCTGGCCTTCGCGTGCTCGAATTCTCCATGGTGTGAATTTCGCTTCGCTCCATCAAGTTTGCTGTAGATAAACTAGAAAATATCAATTTTTTTAACTCATATAAATTTGCACACATTCAGGCATATTTCGCTACAGCGAACTTCTAAAATGCATCATAAACAGAAAACTAAAGGAAGTTTCATTTAAGCATACATTTGTATGATGGGGCGAAATTCAATATTAAAATACTTAAATATTAGCAAATTCTTATGAAAATATATTCTGTTTACCTACTTTAACTCTCAATTCTTGAGAGTTATCACCTATTTACTTATGTGAGAAGATTATCTGAATTTACTGTCTAGCTGTTTTTAATTTTCATTATTTCTTTGTAATTTTAAATTTCAATACAAGTTCAGCGAATCTCTATTTACAACCATATCAATCATTAATTGCAGACGGATATCGAGTAGTAGGATCACAATAATTACAATCCAACAGTGTGCAAAAAATGTATGGCCACTAAGAATTCGATCATCGCCCTAACATATGTGACGATTGCAATTTTCGATCGTCGTACCCTTTCATTTCGAATGTTAAGAAGAAGGAGCGCGAATGTAGACACCTCTAGACCTGTTGAGGTTGCAGTAGTTCGTATAGAAGAAAGAGTGAAGACGCAATGGGAAGGAAAAGCATCGATGATAGACGATTAGCGAGGTATTAGAAGAAGAGGAAATTTTGTACCGGACGACCTGTTCCGACGCAGAATTAGAGAGGAAGCAGATGAAGTTGAGGCGAGCATTGCTAAGCGGCAGAGAGTTCGACTGACACCATTTGGGCGTGATTTTGATGAAGTGGATAGCAGTATCCAGCGCCTCATGGCTGAGTTCGCATTTAATCATGCAAACTTGACAGATGAGGCAGGACCTTCTACACACCCCCAGGTGTCTACTCGTTCAGCAGAGATGAAGAAGACAATGCGAGAAAAATTCGGGCGCAGCCTTTGGTTGTTTGACAATAATATGAAGAAGCTTGTGGACTACATGAAGAAACGAGACAGGATAGTCTTTGACATACTGGCTCATTTAGAACTGCAACTCCGCAGACCTATCTTCTTGAATCTCCAAGACATTGTCTCTTCCACCGACTTTGATAGCTCCGATTCAGAAGATGAGTAGTGAAAAAGGAAGTCCCTGTCCTTACTGATCTTATCTTTTGATTTCTTATATCTGCTCACTAATTAATATAGTCATTCCTTCATTTTACTCACTACTTAAGTTTATACTTTGACCAATGCTGAGTTAGAATCTTGCTTTTTAATTCTGCACTTTCAAAACATTACCTTTGATATGCTGATATTTAATCTGCCCCGAGCCATCATTCGCGAGTTAATAACAAAATCATCTTAGGACGAATACTTGTGAACTTAGGACATAGAACAATTTTGTGGGAGGAGACCAATTAGTTTGAAGTATAGATTCATTTAAGTTTGAGGGAGATAAAACTCACCTTCATTGAGGACAATGAAGCCTTTAAGTTTGGGGGTGAGAATTCAGAATTACCCGCGCTATGCGATGCTTTGCAAATAGAATATGCGAATCTAATATGTTTTTAAAAAAAAACCTTAAGGCATTCTGCGTAAAATGAAACGGCAAGAAGAGCGAATATTTGTAGGATATCCAAGTATTCTGCTAGCAATGCTACAAGACCAATTAGCAGCCAAGCAGAACATTTTACTCAAAGGAACTCAAATAAATAAGCCTCGGACAGAATGTTCTGAACAGATTTAGATGATAGGGGTGAATGAATTACAATAGAGCAGAAGTCTCCAAACTAGGAGTTGAACTTTGGACTAAGGGAATGAGGAGAAGAACTGAGATGAGATTGTTAGGATCCTAATGAATGATGATTTGGAATGATTAAGCAATTGGTGTATCAAGGCAATAATATTTAAAGATTAATTTTGTTTAGCAAGAGGAAGAACGCGACATTATGATTTGCATTACCTTTAGCAGTTTTTACACCAATAATAGCATCGCTCGGGATGAGCAATGATTCAAGTTTGGAGGTTTGATGACTCTAAAATAGAGTCAAATTTTAGCCTAACTTCGGATCATTGTTCGCGCTTATTAATTGAAAATTATTGCGAGTATGGTGAAATTAAGAATAAAAAGGTGTAATTCGCTAATGCTTACGCATTGGAGGAGTAAAATACAAGATATCGATTATTAAGCAAAAAATAACCATAATAGCACGTTTAGCACGAATTTCGCAGGATTTATGTTGATTTCTGTTTTCGCAGGGTTAGAGCTAGCGGACCAGTGCGACTCTGAGAATCAAGTCGCTCGATTGCGAGCAATTAAAGCTCGAAAGACAAAGGCTAGAAGCACTTCAAGTAAATAAGGAAGGAATCATCTGACAGCGAGAAGTTGACTAACCAGACAAATTAAGAGACAAATTGCTGAAATCAAGGGATTCCTACCTTAGACAAATCAAAACACATTTGGCAAGGATTAAACGAGAAATTATCGCGAAGATTGATTCGTGC
>JBBMKA010015240.1:0-31755 GCA_037833695.1 Sechiopsis laciniata
TAGAGACATTTATATTTGAGTTTTTGTTGTCTTCAGCTTCATGGTGGATGATGTGGTTTCGAAGAAACTTTTATCACTCTCGAAAGTCAACTATAGTCATGTCCACTCCTTCTCTTGAACTAAGGCAAGAATCTAGACAACATTAGTTACATTTAGTTTTTATGTAAATATTCCACCAAGTTTATTGTAGTTTCCTTATATTATATATGTTCAAGTGTATAAATACTACCAAGATCAATATTTACATATGAAAGTTGATTTTGATATTTGTTCTTAGATTGTTTCAAATTTGGTGACCATTTATTTTTATAGTTGTATGTGCAATGACATGTACAAATAGAAATAATATAAATTGATACTATAGAATATTTGTCATCGATGAGAAATATATGACTAAAAGGGAGAGTCATGTTTGATTATTTTATGATTATATAAAAGTGTCAATATAAATTTTTTAATGATAATGCTTAGCTAATGTAGATGAAGTATTGATGATTTATTTTATTTGTCATCTATCGTTCATATGTGACAACAAATTAATGTCATCAAAGAGAAATTAATGATTGTAGAAAAACATCATCTAAAGAGTATCAATGACACTTTTTAAAAAGTGTCATATAAAGTGAATAGATGATGTGCGATACAATGATTTCAGAAAAGTATCATCTAAAGAGTTTTAATGACACTTCTTAAGAAGTGTCATCTAAAAAGAATATATGATATGCGATACAATGATTGTAAAAAAGTATCACAAGTATCATCTAAAGCATTTGTGATACTTTTTTAGAATCATCATACCCCAGTTTGTAGTAGTGTACCATTTCACCTTTTGAACGATAATAAACTCCTTACATATATTTCTTCAATATAGTATCTTTTTCAAAAAAGAAATCTACCTTCGGCAAGTTGTTTAAGTATGTAAAAGAGAACACCGCTTCAAAGATCAACCTAAGTGTATACTTTATATACAAATTTTGAGTTATATTCTTTAATAATATTCACACAAATATTTTATTCATAAAAGTAGTATAAAGTACATTCAAACATGTTTTTTTTTTTAAATTTTTAAATGAGACACTCATGCCTTATAATGAGAGAGATTTTGTGGTTACTAAATCGTGATACGATTGTTTACACGAATAGAACAGAGTCGCAGCTAAACAAGATTGAGAATAACAATAAAATGAAGAAGAAGAGGAGAAAGATCAACACAATGATTTTACGTGGAAAATCTCTAAACAAATTAGGGTATGATAGAAGAACTTTATTATAAAAATAGGAATTACAACTTTCTCTCTTACAAAGTACAACAATCTTACTTACAAGGAGAAACACTCTCTATTTTTGTCTCATAACCTCACTTACTTTAGATGTCAGATGTCTTGGATGATTTGGGATGGTTTGCCAATAATGGACACCCATCTATTTATAGTACTTATGAACTTGGGCTCAAGTATCATCCAATGGTCCACATTTTTACTTGGTGATCAAGTAAATCATGTGGCCATAATTTTGCCAACACTTCACTTTGGATAAGAATGTCTAGATACTTTTAGACAAATTGAAGTTCTAGAGATTTCTTTGAACAACTAAGATAAAACAAGTGAGGTCTAGAATCTTCTTTTGGGTTTTGATCTTCTTTGGACCGAAACTCTCTTTGGGCCATAATATTTAACAAATCGAGCTTCTTTAATCTGCAAATCTCATTCTTTTTCTTCTTGCTCTTTTCCGGTTGTTAAGACTATCATTTGCATGTCAAAGAACAATGGAATCTCAATTGAGTGATCCCTCTTCTCTACTCAACCACCATATCAATTAAAATCACTTTTCCTTTATGATATTCATTGCTGATGTTTTCACACATTGATCAATAATCAAACAAATATTTTACACGAAAAAATAGTATAAAGTATGATCAAACAAATTTTTTTTTTTTTTTTTTTATTTTTTTTTATTTTTATTTTTTAAATGAGAGTCACTTATGGATAAATTTCTATAAGAGACCTTAAGCCAATAATCGAAGAGATTTTGTAGCAATTAAATCCAGCTTCTTTAACCTGTCAAGTTCATTCTTTTTCTTTTCGTTCTTTTCCTGTTGTTATGACCATCATTTGCATCTTGAAGAAAAGCTAATGTCCAGACACTTTTTGTTTTCATTATCGAAACTCAAGATGTGCAATAATAGTAGACAGAGAGAGAGAGAAAAAAAAAAAATCACTCAATTTGTGGTGTAAATTGCTATTTATAATAATAATAATAAGTGCATAGCACGTCAGTCGGCAAGTTATCAATTATACTTGTTTTTGAAACATTTTTCAAGGATAGACACCAGTCACCAGTTATATCCTCATGTTTTTTGTTTTAGTTCAACCAATAATTATATCCTTATCTTTTTTTTCAAAAAAGAAAAAAAATTATATCCTCTCTTTTACAATAATAATAATAATGTCCATCTTCCTTTTTTTTTTTTTTTTTTGGAGTTTTTTAATAATGAAATGATTAAAATCTATGATCACTTTGCTATTAATTATATTAAGATATTGTTGAACTATTATTTTTTAATGTCAATTATGTTCATCTTAATTCAATGGTTTAGTAGTTATTTTCTTTAAGTTATAAATTTAGTTCTTATAATTTTTTTGAAAAATATAAAACTTTTCATGAAATTTTGAAATCTAAAATTTAGATTTTATAGTTTAGGAAAGTTTGATAAATTAAAAATGTAAAAATTAATTATTTATGTATCAATGATGAATGACAATGTAACCTATATGAATGATTGGACTAACAAATTATATAGTTTATATATGAATAATTAGCTTTGCTTACTTAAAAATGATATTGACTATTTTTTAAGTTTTATTATATCATAAAGATTAAATTTCAACTTTTTTTTTCAAATCATAAAAATTAAATTCTAAACATTTTAGTTCTAAGGATAATTGTGTGACCACACACTTATTGTGGCTGAACCATTATTTTTCTTCTGGTGGCCTGATAGTAAACTCAACAAGTTTTAATATATATATATATAATGTTAAATAAGTAAACATGAGCATAAACCTACATTGATTCTGCGAATTCATCTAAGGTTTATATACATTAATAAAATAATAATTTAACGACAAGATTACTTTTTATTAAAAAAAATATATACAAAATTGGCGAAAAATGCAAATTAATAATTTTAAGAAAATTCCACATTGTTTTAGTATGTAATCTCACGGACCGACAAATGAGCAAATCAATTTAAAGGCCTTTCAATTCTCATAAAAGAACCACAAATTAGTTGGTATTCCTTATACATCAAGAGTGGGATCGCTCAAATGGATGTGAGAGTGTTTCAAGTAGTCATGCTCACTTCTTTTCAACAAACGGATTTCCAATCAAGTTCTCGTCCAATAATTTTATGAGATTTTTAATTATTGCCCATGGTAGTCGAAGTACTTTTAGAGAGTTTTGGAATAGAGAAGTTATGAGTTAGAGATGAATGGTTACGTACTGGTTTAGATAGAAAAATTATAATTAATTTTGATGGAAGTGATTATTTGAATAGAGGAGTTATGAAATAATTCTTAAAAAAAAGTGTTTGTTTGAATTTAAAAAAAAAATTGTTTAAATACTATTTTGGTCTTTAGATATTCAATTATATTTTATTTTGGTCTTTAGATTTCTAAATGTCCAATTTTAATTCATAGACTTTCAAATTTGTTTGATTTTTGTTCATAAACATTTAAATGTTTAAATACTATTTTGGTCTATAATTAAAATGCTATTAAAGCTTTATTTCTTGTAGTGTTGGTGTGGATGTGACCTAGAAAAATTGACTAGCACTGTACTCTCAGGAGAAGAGGGGTTAGTCGGATATAATAGTCATTGCGAAAATCCAGTCTATCTCTATTTATAGACAAATTGACTATTTGAACAGAGGTTCGGTCTTTGTTCGAGGGGAAGATATAATCCTCGGTTGTCGAACATAGAAGATGAGCTCATTAAGAAGCTCGGTAGAACTTTGTTCGAGGAGATGATCTTCAGGTGCCGAACACAACAGAATGAGCCCACAAAGATGCTCGATGGAACTTTGTTAGAGGGGAGAATTGTTGAGATGTAAACAAAGTATCCCTATTGATTAGATAAAGGGTCGATCATGGGTATATAAGTGATAAAAACTATCTCCATTGGCGTGAGACTTTTTGGGTGATGACCAAAAACAAAGTCATGAACGGTGATTCACAAAATAGACAATATCATATCAATGTGGAAGTTTGTAGATATTCATTGTTATCTAAAAAATGACATCAGAGCCAAACTCTTAATATAGCGATGTTGGGGGCGACTTCTGGAATGAAACAAACCCTATGATTTAAGTATACTTTGTTTGAGGCCATTGATGTGATGCCTTTTAAGTTTTTAACTTCTTATGAGCGAAGCATGCGAGACAGGGTGCTATAAAAAATATAATGTATAAAATTTTGTTAGATATTTTATTTTTGTTTTGTATTTTTTTTTCCTGTTTTTAGACATAGCCCACACATATTTGATTAACATTATATAACTTAATAATCAAGATATTATAAATCAAAATCTTTTTTTTAGTGTATATATTGGAGGAGAGAGACCAACAAACCTTACGTAGAGGGTACTCCTACTCTTAAATAATATGAGAGTCAAATACCGATTTTTGAGTTTTGAACCTGTAAACGTAGAATTGAAATGGATTAACACCAATTAAGATAACACAAATCTCTTATTTTAATCGTTGTCAAAAAATAAAAAATAAAAATCAGGGGCAGATCCAAGACTGAACTCTACCTATTTGCTTGTTGCGAGTTCTTCCTTGCTGCTCTTCCTGGCCGAAATTCGTCTGCTTCACCGAGTTTTGGGGAAGAAGGAAAACTTTGAGTTCGAGAAAGCTCAATCCATCTTTGATAGGAAACGACAAATACTCTTCAAGATGGAGGGAGGAGCTTGAATCGGGTAGGAGAGGTAATGTTTATCCTTAAACTGAGGGGAGAAGCCTTTTAAAAGCCTCGATCATAATTCGAAATCCCTTAAATAACAAAAAAAGGTGCGAATGGTTGCTGTCAAACGCATTCTTCGGTAATCTCCTCTTGCTCATTTTTGAGTTCCTTCTGATGGTTCTATAGTATAGGAATACTATCAATATAATAAGTTCTTTCGTATTCCTCCTGCTTCTACTCCGGGGACTGCCTGCTTGACTTCTTTTCCGCGCCTCCACTCCCTTCTTGCCTATCCTGGGCCCTTTCGTGACTACAGCTACTCCGGGGGCCAATTTGTTTTTTGTTTTTTTTAGACAAACTTCATGGTACAATACTTGATTGTTAATAAAATTCGTAGAAAATTAATTGTTAGGTAAGTGACTACCATAAATTATATTTTATAAATATAATAAAAAATTTATCTTCTAATGTCAAAATTTTGATTCATACCCCTAAATTAATGGATCTCTAAACTTTCGATCTAGTATCTCATATGTTCTTGTACTATCAACAATATAATACTACAGTTTCTTATAAAATTAAATATTAAAATTATTTAATAACTATAAGTTTTTTTTGTATAAATTTAAAATATGAGATTTTTCATGAATATTTAAAAAAAGGAGAAATTTTATAAATGTCAAAATTTTAGAAAAATCAAATATGCAAAAAATTCATAATGACATTCAAAAGCAAATTGTTTAGAACAAGTTAAACTGATTGAAAACAATCAAGTGAAATTGAAGATAATGAAAATATATAAAACTATTCTTATAAATATTTATACAAAAAATAATAATATTTTTTAGTATAAAATGAGAGAGCGGACTACAAACTCTACTAAAGGTATTACTATTTTCAATTAAATAGAGCTAAATACTGATGTTGTGATGTTAAAGTGCATTACTATCAAATAATGAAATCAACATGACAAAAAATAAAAATATAAGTGTAAACTATTTCTATTTTCTAAAAAAGGAAAAAAAAAGTACATATGAAAACTGAAAAGTAGACGGAAAAGGAAAGTAAAATAAAAGGTAAAAAAAAAAAAACTAATTGAAAGATTCAAACTTGGAGAAAGTTTGGGGTGGCCGATATCCACTGAGCCATCGGTACAATACAATAACTTAATGTAATTTATATTAAATATAATATATTAATAATATTAAAAAATGTTATTAATATGTTAAATTTCAAAATTTAAAATAAAAATAACGTCCCTTCATAAGCCCGTGCTAAATTTCAAAATTTTGCGGGAATTGTGGCCCATCCTAGTCCCTTCATAAGCCCGTCCAAATAAAAATAATGTCTATCAATCAAGGCCAAAATGTAATTTTCATACATGTCCCCCTAATAGTAGAAAGAGAGAGAGAAAAATCGAAGCCGTGGTCCAAATTAAAAGCCATAAAGGGACAAGGTTAGCCACACCACATGCATGTATGTAAGCTAGAGCTTTTTTTTTTTTTTTTTTGAATACAAGTTGGGGAAGAGAGATTACAAATATCGATTTGAGGGATCAAACCAGTGACCGTAGAGTGAAAATAGATTAACACCAAACTAGATAACCAATCACTGGCCCGACCCATTCGATAAGCTCTGGCTTACCCTAATAAGTCAAGAAGAGCAGTAATTTGATCACATCAGTGTACACTTAATGAACAGAAGGTCTTGGATTCAAATTTTCCACCCTAAAAAATTATTCCCGAAAAAAAAATAAACTAATAAAAATAATGTTTAATTGTTGACAGACCATTTTTATTTAGACATGACTTTTTTTTTTTAGGGAGAAGTTAGATATTATTTTGATTTAACTCAATGTTATAACAATTATCTTTGATTTCCAACTTGCAGTCTAATACATGAAGAGCAAAAGAAATGGTTGTTAATTCTCTCCAATTTGGTTGTAGATGGAAGTGTATGAATGGAACCCATCTTCTTGTAAATCCATTATGATTTCTAATACTTCTCAGCATTATATCATTTTTACGGCTACAATATATATAATCCACACATATAATCTTCTAAAAATAGTCTAAACATAATTATAAGATCAATACTTTCTTGCCCGATTTTATGACGGTCATGTGACTCTTTAAGCACCACGTGGCTTTAAAATGATCTTTCTTTTATTTGTAAATTGTATTCTTTCACCCGAATTAAAAGTTTTAGTTCTATTGATAATTTATATGCCCTTTACGTAAAATCTCTATCAAGCATCTGTTTTGAAGAAAAAGAAACAATGATCACCCAAATACTTTATTTATATAAAAATAATATTAAATAAACACATATTGTAAGCAATACTTCAAAAGAGATTGTCATAGATAAATCTCTATATAGAGACTTTATAGACAATCCACATTATAATCACATCAAACACTTAATTAATAACAGTCTAAGATAAACCCAACATATTGTAAACACACTTGAAAGAGAGTTTCATGGATAAATCTCTATAAGAGACCTTAAATCCAAAATTGGAAATATTTTGTAGTTGCTAAATCCAGCTTCCTTAATCAGTTTAGCCCATTCTTTTTCTTCTCTTTCTTTTCCCGTATATAAAACCATCAACAATATATCCATGATGAGTTGTGTCTCAATTGAATCCTCTTTTTTACTGTCTACCACCATGTCAATTACTATCACTTTTCCTTTGTTATTGTTGCACGAGATTGCTGATTTACAATTCTTTAGAATTTGCACACATTCTTCGTCGCTCCAATTATGTAATATCCACTATTTGATCATAAGAAAAAAAATTGAAAAATTATAAGAAAAAAATTACGGAATGATAATATAATAGTTGATAGGAGTATACAAAAGAACTGATAATTCAACGAACTCGGACTACCCAGCACAAACAGTAAAAGTTGGGTCGGGTTGAAAATTAAGAGAATCAAAAAATTTCGGGTCGATTCTCAAGTTAATCCTTTATAGGTTTGGTTAAACCTGAACCGAACCAGGATATGTAATATTATACATTTAATTGTGAAAAGTGCATGTAGCGTGGTGGTCATTCCTAGTGTTTGCTTCATCAAGCGGGTGTTTGTTTGCCATATATAAGAGGATTTACTAACTCTTCTTTAAAAAACTACATCCAAATGAGTTTTTGTAACTACTTAAAATAACTCTTAATTTTTACTATTAAAAATAACTCCTCATTTTTAACCACTTATTTCTAATAATTCATTTATAACTACTCAAAATAACTCTTCATTTTCAAACCATTCATTTCTAATCAATTAAAATAACTCATTTTTAACAACTCATTTTTAATCATTCTTTTTTTAACTACTCAAAATAGCTACTCATTTTAAATCTACATTCAAATAAGATTTTCACTCTAACTCCTCTACAAAAAAAAAAAAAAAAAAAACTACCTCCAAATGAGTTTTTGACTACAACTTTTATTTTTTAACTATTCAAAATAATTTCTCATTAAAACTTCATCCAAACACTTCCTGACCGTCCAGCCCATTGTTGGCTACTAAAATTTACTTTTTTTTAACACATTTTATACCTAAAACAGTCATTTCAGTTGAGGATTTCTCTCTTTACTGAACAATAGTCATAAATTTATTTTTTATTTTTTTTTAATTTGAACTTCTCACCTTTTGAGACGATATATAATTGAACTATTCAAGTTAATGTTGAAAATGACAATTAAATTCATTAGAGTTAATCATTCGATTTGGTTTGTGGTTTCAAATGATTTTTGGTGTCTTTGTAATTAATAGACTTTCAAAGTGAAACAGCAAGAAGAGTGACCGCCATTATAAAGAATATGAGACTTAAGAAAAAGTGTTTTGTTATTTAGGGAAGAAGATGGAGTTATATAATGCAATACCAATTACAAGCTAATTCTTAAGTATATATAGGAAACAAATTTAACCTAATGAACTCATTGGACCACACTAATATTACCAAAATATAAACAATTAATACTAATCTTAAACTACTCTAATACTAATATATAAATATATATATATATATATATATATATATATATTTAAACTTGAATTGAATTTAAAAAATTAAAAAGGAAAACGGAAAAATCAGAGGGAAAAAAAAGAGTTTAAATAGAAAATCATAATAATTAGATTTACCTTTAACAAAATTACATCAGCAGGTGGAATATCTTTAAACATATCTCCTTCAACATATTTTAAGTTTCGTTCTCCTTTCAAATCAGCTACAACATGGGGAAGATCAAACACAATGCATTCAGTTTCTGGAAAAGTCTCAGCAATGATTTTGGCCACAGTTCCAGTACCACCTCCCACATCAACTACCGAGTTAAGTCCATAAAAAACTTCTTTATATTTTCCCATTAAAACACTCATCACCAACTTCGCATCACTCGCCATAGCCGCATTAAAAGCTTCATTATCTTTCGCTTGATTCCCCGTGTATTCCCATATGGGCATTCCATGAGCCATAACAAATGGCGTTTGATCATCACTTCGGAACCACCTAGAGAGAAATTTCCACGGCTCGACAAAGATAAGATCGAGCGTGAACAATAGTAAGGGAGCAACAGATAAAGGGTTGTCTTTAAGAAGAAGACGAGAAGAATTAGTTAATATATATCCTTCTTCTTCTTCATCTTCACTATTTTTGGACCCTTGAAAGAAACCCGAATGAGTTAATAGACGCATTAAGCGGTATATGAATTGGGTCTTATTAGAATGAAGTCGAAGAGCTGAAACAAGTCGAGAAAGGGGCATCGGGTGAGGGCCATGGTTGTGGATGGCATCTGGTATCCCAAGTTCAACTGCACATTTGAGAGAAACTGAGTTGATGAAGCTGAATATGTGTTTCCATATGTGGGCTTGTGCTTCCAGCAGCTCATCTCCTGTAACAATTGTCATATTTTCACCCTCCAAATTCATATTAATAATGAAGAGAAATGGTTAAAACTCTTTTGTGAAGTCCCATTGTGATTGGGCTTTTCTATTTATAAACCAATACATACGCGTTATTATGGAGATGAAAATAATAGATAAACTAGCTATTCTTTTTTTTTTCGATGGGTCAATTTCATCCTCTGAAATCTTAATGATGGTACACATTTTAAATTAGTTGAGTTCTACTTTAATGATCCATTATGTTAGGTCAATCCCTAACACACTAGGTTATGAGTTTATGAGTTCATTATTATTAGGGAGATTGTATTGAATAACTTCTTCTCTCAAAATAATTATAGAAGTAGGTAAATTCTAAAGTATTTGCATCCATGATATTAATATTGTATATTATAAATATTTATTAATACCAATATTATAAGAAAATATGTGACAATACTCGTTCATACCAATGCCTATATTTACTTTTTTTTTTAAAGTAGTCTCGTATTTGTAATTAATTTTAAGATTTGACTAGTCTGGTAAGTTTTCCTTATTATCTCATTGGAAAGATGAGAATAAGATAAAATTGCTAATCTTCTTATTATTAATTTATTTGAAAATGGAATTTCATGTTATCTAATATACTATTAGAGTCTATATTCTTAAAATTTAATAAACTGATCAAAAAGATATTTTGTCCAAACTTAATATGGTACTATCTTGAGAGAACATGTTAATGATACTTTTTATATTTATAAGATAGATAAATTGTTCTCATCATCGCCAATATTTCAAGATAAGATCTGATGTTAACAACTGCTCTCAATTTTCGCATTTTCATAAACGAGTACCCAAACTTAAACTATTTTTTTATGTCTACCATTCAAACTTAAATTATTGTTTTAGATCGATACTTACCTGAAGGTAGGTAAGTATTTCTAATTTTACACTTTAGCATTTCTCTCTTCATCAATTAAAATCAATTTTTTTTAAAAAAAATAAAAAGATGTGGTTTAAAATTGTGGTAAGTATTTTCAATATACTTACTCATCTTTAGATAAGTTTTGCTTATTTTTATGTCTACTCTTCAAATGTACACAACTTTTTTTTTTTTTTGAAAATTCAAACGTACCCTACTTGGTTCATGAATCCCAATTTATATATTACAAAAGTTAAGTTTCCGTCCATTAATCAATTTCTTCTTAACGAATTTAATATTTTTCTTAAATATCAATCTAAAGGAGAGTCGTAATATACATTAAAAGTAAACATTGATTAAATAATGAGTTTAATGAATTTGGAAAGATATCTTGATTTTCTTCAAAGACATCTTTTCTATTTTCATAATTAATTTATCTGCTGGTTATGAAAAAAGTGAAGCTTTATAGGCCGAGGCAGGGCGTATCATCATTGTACCAAACACTCATAATAACCAAGACAGCAATTTTCATCCCTACTCTAACGACAAATAGAGTCGCCAATGACGTCCGCTTTCACTCTCAGTTACTCTTAGCCCCTCGTTTTTATCGATTAAGACCGTGTAAAAACTTTGTTTGATACAAGGGGCTAAGAGTGATTGAGAGTGAAAGCGGTAAAAAAAAACTTGGGCTGAAAGTAAAACTAGCAGTAAATTTTATTTGGTGGGAGTCTGAAGAATTAGAAGTAAATCTCTCTCTCTTTATTCACCATCATGGGATACTCACAAGCTATTACCCTCCATTTTGCCCATTTCATTTCTTACTATTTTTTGGGTTGTTTAGACCTCTTTGATAAATCTGTCATAAAAAAAAAAAAATCTATTTAATAACCATCTTATTTTTAGTTTTTGAATTTTAAAATTTAAGTTTATAACAATCAATTAAATTTATTTTTATTTATAAAATTTGATTAACATACACATACTTTCTTAAAAAGATAAGATGGACAATTAAATTTTAAAGAGTGGAGGAAGAATAAAAAATTTCAAAGAAATCATTTTTTTAAGAAACGAAGAAGAATAATAATAATGATAATAATAATAATAATACTCTTAAAAAAAAAAAAAAAAAATTGTAAAGGATTTTTTTTTTTTTTTTTAGTATATCGGTAGAGGAGAGATAGAAAACAAGGATAAGAGAGAAAGAAAAGAAATTAAAAAATTAAAATGAGAGAGAAAGAAAAATTAAAATGGTACAATCGGACGGCTAGAAATTGGATTCCAAACCAACTCAATTTCAAACTGGTGAACCAAACAAAACTTTAGGGATTGTGTGTTAAATTTAGAAATGATTTTAAAATGAGTATTTAAACGAGCTATTATAACTATTCAAAACAACTCATTATTTTTATCTACTCAAAATAATTCATCATTTCAAATTCACATCCATAATAAAAATCTACATCCAAATAAATTGTTATAAAAATCTCAATTTCTAACTATTCAAAATTATTCCCTAATTAATTACCCATCCAAAAATTCCATTAAAGGAAAGAAAAAAATAGTAGCTATTATTAGAGATATTCATTTTCCCACAGAACCGGGTTCTTGCGCAGACCTGCTCCGTACGGGAAATGAGGTTGGGGGAGGGAGAAAAATTCTCCGTGGATTAATCGGAACCCGGGACGAGAAATGTTCACTTTATTTGTACGCACTTAGCTGTTTAGAGTTGACGTTGGGTGTTTGATGTGAATGAGAGTGGTTGAGCATTCAGTGTTATAGTTAATGAGAGTGTGGTTGAGTTGTGATATTCATCAACCTTTTCAATTTACCAATTCAACCAAACGTATTCAATTTTCCTCTCATACCACTCCATAAAATACTTTTGAATTTTATTTTTAAATTGAGTTATTAGTAGCTTTGGTAATCCGACCCCAATTTTTGCTAATTTTTTATATAAAAAAGCCATAAATAGAAAAGGAAATCTTTAATACAATTTTTTTTTAAAAAATCTCTAGGATAGTTATTTTTTAAATTTCAAACTTAAATTCATTTTTTAAATTATATCAAATGTGAGATTTATTTTAAGAGTGAGTAATAGTTTAACAGGTGGCAATAAAAATAGTAGTTCAATGATATCAATATTTTTTTATGATTAAGAGTTGATGAGTTCGAATTCTTTAAAAAAAAGTGTTTCAAAGTTTTTTTTTTTTTTTTTTTCAAAGGAGCATTTCAACGTCTATAAGCGAAGCCAAGCACGTTGGACGTGGAGCTATAAAAAAAATTGAATATATAAGACTCCATTAAATAATGATTTTGGTTTATTTGTAACATAACTCAAATGTGATAGTATAATTTACTATACAAAATTAATTCACCAACATTTATGAATTATTTTTTTGATTTTATTAAATTATAAAAATTATATATTTTTTTTGAAACCACATAAACTAAATTCTATTTTTTAAAATCTGAATTGTAACATAAACACTTTCAAAAAATAAAATCTAATATAAACTAAATTTATAATTTGCTTTAAGTATTTTATTTAAAAATAAAAATTAACCTATTTAACATTACACTGTGAAATTAAACTTGTAAAAGTAATGATTAATAGTTGATCGATCACTTCTCAAAAAAAAAAAAAAAAAAAAAGTTGATCGACGATTTTTAGTCAGATCTGTTTTTCTTTTTTTCGAGAGAGAAGTTAGATATGATTTTGATTTAACTCAATGCTATAACAATAATTATCTTTGATTTCCAAATTGCAACCTAATACATGAAGAGCAACAAATAAAGAAATGGTTAATAATTCTCTCCAATTTGGTTGTAGATGGAAGTGTATGAATGGAACCCATCTTACTGTAAATACATTAGGAATATCATTATTGAGTGGTTTAAGTGGTAAAAAAAGATTGTTATGCAAATGACAATTAACAATCGATACGAAGATAAGAAAACGCAAGAGAAGAAAAATAAGAATACACACGGATTTACGTGGTTCACTAACGTAGTGTTAGCTAGTCTATGGATAGAGAGGGAGCGGAGTTTTATTAAGAAGAAACGAATTACAGATATTACAGAATAAATGTCATAATATGACTAGAGTTTGATTCAAGTTTATATATGCACTCTCATTAAACTCTATTACAGAATGTGTAAACATAGAATGGAATGCGCTGCGGATACAGAATGCTCTGCTGAGTATGGTTAGCGGATGCAGACATGCAACACCGAATGCGCTTGCGCATTGACATGTGTTCGCGCAATAGAATGCGGGAATGAAGTTTCGCAACGGAGGTGTTGCCCCGCACCTCCACTCGCTGACCGGGCAGCGAGACTCCCGACTACTAATTGCAGGACATTAGCGCGTTCAAGGCATAATGCAACAAAGATATTGAAAAGTTTAAAGTGATAAGTTCAATCTATGATGATCACCTATCTAAAAAATAATTTCCTACGAATTTCCTTGACATTCAAATGTCGTAGGGTCAGACGGTATGTCCCGAAACATTAGTCGAGATGCGCAAACTCGCCCGAACAATCACAGATATCAAAAAAAAAAAAAAAACATTATGATTTCTAATACTTTCGAACAAGTATATCATTTTTACGGTTACAATATATAATCCGCACTTATAATCACGCAAATATGTTATTTATAAAAAGTCTAAACAAAATTATAGGATCAATACTTTCCTGTCGGAAAGTCTACCGAGAATCTTATAGAACGGCTATGTGACTCCCTAAGATTGCAACACATGGCTTTAAAATATTGTGTCTTTATTTAAAATTATATTCTTTCACCCAAAATAAAAGTTTAAATCCTATTTGCAATAGCAGTTTTTGATAATTTGAATTTAAAAGCCCCTTACATACATTCTCCATCAAGTATCTGTTTTGAAGAAAAAAGAAACGATCCACATTTATGATCACACAAATACTTTATTTATATAAAATTAACATTAAATAAACATAGCATATTGCAAGCATACTTCATTAGAGATTGTCATAGAGAAATCTCTATATAGATACCTTATGAACAATCCATATTATAATCACATCAAACACTTTATTAAAAATTGTCTAAGATAAACTCAACATATTGTAAAGCACAATTGAAAGAGAGTTTCATGGATAAATCTCTATAAGAGACCTTAAACCCAAAATTGGAAATATTTTGTAGTTGCCAAATCCAGCTTCCTTAATTAGTTTAGTCCATTCTTTTTCTTCTCTTTCTCTTCCCATATATAAAATCATCAACAATATGTCCATGATCAGTTGTGCCCCAATTGAGTCATTTTTTTTTTACTGTCAACCACCATGTCAATTACTATCACTTTTCCTTTGTTACTGTTGCACGTGATTGCTGATTTACAGTTCTTCAGAATTTTCACACATTCTTCATCGCTCCAATCATGTAATATCCACTATTTGATCATAATCAACAATTATATTTCCCCATACATAATAATATTAATATTATATGCATTAAAAAAAAGAAAGAAACATTATAAGAAAAAATGACGAGATAATAATATAACAGTTGATAGAGATATACAAAAGAACCAATAACTTGACGAACTTTGACTATCTTGCAAAATAGGATTAGATTAGGTGGGTTATTATTTTGGATTGAATTAATCGAACCTAAAGAGAACCAAAAATTTCAAGTCGGTTCTCAAATTAGGTTCAACCCAAACTAAATCAAAATATGTAATATATTATGCATCTAATTGTGAAAAAGTGCATATAGCGAGGTGGTATTATTGACCATTCCTAGCGTTGCTTCATTGAGGGTCGAGCCCATTGTTGGCTACTTCTAAAATTAACTTTTTTTTTAACCACCTCACTTTTTTTTTATTCAACCATTTCATTTAGAATTTTAATTTTAATGTCGAGCATATAAAAATTCTTATTTCTTCCAAAAAATTTCTATACTTTGAAATCTTAAGTTGTTATTATTATGTATATATATATAGTTCTTGTTCGGCAAATTGAGCTTTATATTTGAGCACATAAACCTTATCTATTTTGGTTTAGTTTTGATTTTGTTAAATTTTATATTAAAATTAAAATTTAACATTTGAAGATTGTGACAATTTTCAATTGGGTTTTTTGTTAAGCTTGTGGGTCGCATTTTGAGTTGTGAATCTGATGACCCAATCTAACTTAAAAAAATATATATAAAGATTGGTTTGTATTGTCTCTTTATTTGGATTGGATTGAAAAAGTGATCCATCCAAATTTTTGAGTTGGATTAAAAATCTTATCCAATCCAATATATACCCATAATAGATGAATATATGCGTGTGGGGAAATTTTGCTACTTGCTTTCTTTTTGTTTTGTTTTGTTTTTTTTTTTTTTGACCAACTGGCTTCGACTTTCTTTTTTTCCCTTTTCTTATCCTTTTAACTTATTTATTTATGATTCAGAGTTCAATAGGAAAATGGTGTTAATGGGCTGAAGTAGGGGAAATGATATAGTTAGAGTGATGTCTAAATTAAATGTTGCCTCATTTAACATTATATAATGTTGGTATATTGAAAATATATGGTAAATAAAAGTAGGAGTCAGCTACATTAATATACACACTCAATGATGTGGCTTTGCTGAGTAAATGGATTTGGAGATTCACCCAAAAACAAAATTCTCTTTGGGTTGGGCTTATCAAGGCTAAGTATATTAATATTTGCGATAGCCGTTTTCCTTCATTTTGCAAATATGGCGGTAAAAGATCCCCTTGGCAATCGATTCATAGATTACTTCTTGTGTGGACCCATATTTGCAGTGGAAAGTTAATAATGGTAAGTTGATTCGTTTTTGGCTTGATAAATGGGCTGGAAATTTTGTTATTGGTGAATTATATCCTAGATTCAAGGCTATTAGTAGCAGTAATAATCTGTTTGTGTGTGAGGCATGGGATGGTGATGATCAATCATGGAAGGGACCTCTTCTTGAAAGAGAACAGGTGCAATGGCTTACCATATCTCAGTCTTGGCATACTCTTGAGGACGACATCGATGATGAGATTATATGGGTTCCCAATCCTGATGCAGGTTTTACGGTGAAATCTATCAAAAACATTCTGAATGAGGTCACATTGACAGGCCATCTCGTGACGAATACAAAGTTTTGGTCTTCTTCCATTGCTAAAAAAGTTAAGATTCATATATGGACTATCATTCACAGAGGAATTAACACCGGTGAGCTAATTCAACGGCGCCACCCAAATTCATGTCTTAGCCCCTCCATTTGCTCGCTTTGTTTAGCTAATGATGAAACCATGGATCACCTCTTTGTCAAATGCTCTTATGCCAGGACTTTATGGATCAACCTACCTCTGCAAAGTCAACCTACATTTTCTGATCGGGCTTATTTAGATTCATTTTGGTCCACTTCTTTCTGCTTCCTTGCTAACTTTCAACGGAATGAACTTATCATGAACCTTAAAGGTGCATGGTGGATTTGGAAAAAAAGAAATGGTCGTATTTTTGAAGCAATTTCAAGCCTAGTTTCCCTTGGAAGCTGTGGAACAACATTGCTTTCTCTGCTGCAGAATGGTGCCTTAAATAAAAAAATTTTAAAAATTATTTTGTTCAAAGTTTAGCCTTAAATTGGCATTCTTTTATGTAACTATCTTTGTGATTTTTTGCCCTCTTTGGCCTGCTTCTTGCTGGTCCTGATCCTTCAATACAATATCTTTTATCCAAAAAAAAAAACGGATCTTGAGTTGAAATCCTCCACCCTCAATTTTGAAATCTAAAAAAAATAGATTGAAATATATTGATTAGATAGTGTTTGTTATTTAGGTAAAAAGATGGAGGCATATATAATATTACACCAATTACAACCTAATTTTTAAGTATATAGGAAACAAATCTAATTTAATGAGCCCATTGAACCACAAAAATATAATCATAATGTAAACAATTAATATTAATCTTTAACTACTCTAATACTAGTATATTAATACTCTAACAGTTATAATATATATATATATATATATATATATATTACTTGAATTGAATTGAAAAATTAAAAAGGAAAAAACTTAAGAAAAAAAATAGAGTTGAAATAGAAAATCATAATAATTAGGTTTACCTTTAACAGAATTGCATTTTCTGGTGGAATATCTTTAAACATATCTCCTCCAACTTATTTTAAGCTGTGTTCTCCTTTCAAATCAGCTATAACATGGGGAAGATCAAACACAATACATTCCGTTTTTGGAAAAGTTTCAGCAATGATTTTGGCCACAGTTCCAGTACCACCTCCTACATCAACTACCGAGTTAAGTCCACAAAAAACATCTTTATATTTTTCCATTAAAACACTCATCACCAACTTCGCATCACTCGCCATAGCTACATTAAAATCATCATTATCTTTCGCATGATTCTCCATGTATTCCCATATGGGCATTCCATGAGTCATACGAAAGGATGTTTGATCATCACTTCGGAACCACGTAGAAAGAAACTGCCACGGCTCGAAAAAAACAGGATCGAGCATGGACAGTAATAAGGGAGAAACAGATAAAGGGTTGTCTTTAAGAAGAATACGAGAAGAATTAGTTAGCACGTATCCTTCTTCTTCATCTTCACTATTTTTGGACACTTGAAAGAAACCCGAGTGAGTTAATAGACGCATTAAGCGGTATATGAATTGCGTCTTATTAGAATGAAGTCGAAGAACTGAAACAAGTTGAGAAAGGGGCATGGGGTGAGAGCCATGACTGTGGATGGAAATCTGGTATCCCGAGTTGAACTGCGCATTTGGAGACATAGAGTTGATGAAGCTGAATATGTCTCCAAATGTGGGCTTGTGCTTCCAGCAGCTCATCGCCTGTAACAATTGTCATTTTTCCACCCTCCAAATTCATATTGATAATGAAGAGAAATGATTAGAACTCTTTTGTGAAGTCCCATTGTGATTTGGCTTTTTTCTATTTATAAACAGATACATACGCGTTATCACGGAGATGAAAATAATAGATAAACTAGCTAGGCTTTTTTTTTTCGATAGGTCAATTTCATCCTCTAAAATCTTAATGATGGTACACATTTTAAATCAGTTGAGTTATACTTTAATGATCCATTATGTTAGATCGTAATCCCTAAAACATTAGATTATGAATTTGTGAGTTTATTATCATTACGGAAATTGTATTAAATGACCTATTCTCACAAAATAATTATAAATATAAATGAACTCTATTTGTATTCATAATCTTCAAAATAAAATTAGAAGAAAACAAAAAAAAAATATCCCTTCACTATTCGTCCCTGCCATTTGCGGGAGATCGTCGTCATAATAAGGTATCCATTTACTAGCCAGTCTAATAATCTTATATTTTGCTTTCAAAATTTAAAATGAAGCAGAAAGCATAGTAAAGTGGTAATGGCAGAAAGAACTCGTAAGTTTTCTTTGATCTCTTTGCTCTAAATTTTAAAATAGGAAATTTATTGCTAGAGCGAGTAGGTGATATATTATGCACGGAAGGTCATCAGAATAGTGTGAGTGCATTGTTTCCTTTTTTCCCTTTTCAAATCTAAATAGAATATGTAATCAGGTTTCTATTTTTGTATATGAACTTTTATGTAATTGGACATTATCTGTAATAGAGTTTAATTAGAGTGCATTATATAAACTCAAATTAAACCCTAGCCCCTATAATCGACATTCTGTATTTTTTCTCTCTAATAAAATGTTCTCTGCTTTGCCCGTGGATGTAACTCACACAACGTTACTAAACAACGCAAATTCTATGTTTTTTTTTCTTCTTACGTTTTCTTTACCATTTTCAATTTATTGTTGTTCTGTTTTCATAACATGGACTTTGATTTATTTGATTGACATGGATAAGGTTAGCATGATTGTGGATTGGATTTGCTGAAATGAGTTTGGTGCTCGAGAGTTTTCATTTTTGTTGCTTGTTGAGTGAAGAAAGTGAGTTCTTAAGCTTTTTAATGTTTTGTTCTAGAGCTTGGTAAATTCATAAAAGAAGAAGATTGAGCAATAAAAGGAGAATAAGTACATAACCTCTGCTTGATTTCCAACTTGTAATCTTATACCAGTTACTGTTAGGATCTCACAATTGTCTCAAAAAATATGGGTTACTCCCCTTCAACTGGTTTTGAGGTGGAACCTCATATTATCTAATAGTTGCACCGTGCATTACCTGCCACCAAATTCTTAAAGTAATTCGCGATCTTAGAATGATTCTAAGAATTTTACTCATTGTATTATCGAGAAAATGAATAGGGAGACCATATATACAACACACGTTAAGATCAGTGCATTAGCAAAGACGTACTGATGCTTCAAAACCTTCTTGAAACCGTCGAAGAATGAGATGAAGGCATTCCACCAAACCTTATACTTACAATGTTACAAGAGGTTTAAAGGCAATGAATTGGATCACCATTGCCATGGTTAGAGTCTTGAACAAAAAAGAAAATTAAAAAAGAACTAAGCTTTCATTGGAGCATCAGTTGTCAATCACACAAATACTTTATTCATCAAATAGTCTAAAACTAAATTTAATATATTATAAGCATACTTGAATAGATATTGAAGAGACTTAAAACAATCCGTATTATAATCGCAGAAACACTTTATTCGTAAAAATAGTCTAAGATAAATTCAACATATTGTAAGCACACTAGAAAGAAATTGTCACCAATAAATCTCTATACAAGAGACTTAAAGACATTCCTTATTATAATCACACCATACATTTTATTCTTAAAAATAGTTTGAGATAAATCTAGCATATTAAAAACATGCATACTTGAAAGAGACAATTGTCATGGATAAATCTCTATAAGAGACCTTAAACCCATAATTGGAAATATCTTATAGTTGCTAAATCCAGCTTCTTTAATTAATTGAGCCCATTCTATTTCTTCTCTTTCTCTTCCCGGATATAAAATCATCATTAACATGTCCATGATCAGTTGCATCTCAATTGAATCCTTTTTCTTACTGTCAACCACCATGTCAATTATTATCACTTTACTTTTGTTGTCGCTGCTCGTGATTGCAGATTTGCACTTCTTCAGAATTTTCACACATTCTTCATTGCTCCAATTATGTAATATCCACTATTAATGTATCATAATTAAGCATTATATTTTACCATGCATAACAATATTAGATATTAATATTATAAGCATATAAGAAAATCATTTCTCGGAAGATAGAAAAATTTGACGGGATGATAATATAATAGTTGAATATATGCATGTAGTGGGGGAATATGAGTCTATTATTTAGGGAAAATGATAAATAAATAAAAGGAATTGAATTGGAAAATTTAAAATTGAAAAGAAAAAAACGAAAACTTTGCGTATAAATAGTTATCTATACCTCTGAATTCTTTTAAATTAATTATATTTTGAAGAGGCTCATACAATATAAGCTATCTTTGAATGGAGGAAGAAGAAAGGATAGATTGGACTTAAATGACAAAAGAAGAAGAAAGCAAACTCAACATATTAGGCTTAAAAAAATACATCATAGTCCATACTTGAGATTTGAACTTAATTCCTACTTTGTCCATAAAATTTTCAAAGCTAACACTTTGTCCGATATTTGAAATTACTTTTTGTATGGTCTTCAAAGTCTAAACAATAATATGTTTGTCTCCTAAAATTTAAAATGAGAAATAATGGTTAATGAAGGATTCGAGTGATTGCAAGGGGTTTGATGAAGATAAAATTTTGTATGGGTAGAGAGGTTATGAGTGGTTGTGGTGAGAACTCTTATTTGAATAGAGATGTTATGAGTAGTTGTGTGGTAGAAACTCTCATTTGAATAGAAAGATTATAAGTGGTTGCGACAAAAATTCTCATTTGGATGAAGGTGTTATGAGTAGATGTGGAAGAAACTCTTATTTGGATAGAAGGGGTTATGAGTTGTTAGAGTAGAGTCATGTTGTTATTTGACTCTTATAGGTGTTTTATATTGAATATTTTATTGTTTTTTTTTTAATAGTTGCTCCATCCAAACGTGGGATTGAGCCAACCTCTGAATAATTTTTCACAAACTCTCTATCCAAACACAATAATATATATCGTCATTTTTTCCTTGTATCAACTAGCATAAAGCTTTTTTTAATACGTGTGAAACTCTTCATACATGTATAGAAAATAATAAAAGTTAGATTTACCTTCAACAGAATTGCATCAGTAGGTGGAATAGCTTCAAACATATCTCCTGCAACATTTTAAGTTTCGTTCCCCTTCTAAGTGAGCCACAACTTGAGGAAGATCAAATACAGTGCATTCAATTTCTGGAAAAGTTTCAGCAATGGCTTTGGCAACCGTTCCAGTGCCACCACCCACATCAACTAAGGAGTTAAGTCCATCAAAAATCCCTTTATATTTTTCTAATAAAACACCAATCACCAACCTTGCATCACTCGCCATGGCTTCATTAAAAACATCAGCATCTTTGGGGTTATTGCTCAAATACTCCCAAATGGGCATTCCATGAGCAGTATCAAATGAAGTTTGGCGATCACTTTTCATCCATCTGGACAGGAATTGCCACGGCTCCATGAGGGTTGGATCGAGCATGGACAACAAGTAAGGAGCGACAGATAAAGGATTATCTTTAAGAAGAAGACGGGACGAATTGGTTAACATATATCCTTGTTCTTCTACTTGTTTGCTATTTTGGATCACTTGAAAGAAGCCGGAGTGAGTTAATAGACTCATTAAACGATAAACGAATGAGGTCTTATTAGGATGGAGTTGGAGGGCTGAAACAAGTTGAGAAAGGGGCATGGGGTGAGGGCCATGGTTGTGGATGGCATCTGCTATTCCAAGTTTAACTGCGCATTTGAGACACATTGAATTTATGAAGCTGAAGATATGTTTCCATATGTGAGCTTGTGCTTCCAGCAGCTCATCTCCTGCAACAATTGCCATTTTTCCACCCTCCAAATTCATATTCATAATTAAGAGAAATATTTGTTAGAACAATCTTTTGTGAAGTCCCATTGTGATTTGGGTTTTCTATTTATAAACAAGTACATCCACATAATTATCATGGAGGTGAAAACAAGAGTGGGGTGTTTGTTTGCCATATTTAAAGAGGATTTAGATAGAGGATTTACTAACTCCTCCTCAAAAACCTACATCTAAATGAGTTTTTACTAACTTTTTATCCTTTTTACTTTTAAAAATAACTCCTTCTTTCTAACCATTCATTTCTAATAATTCATTTATAATTATTCAATCATTTCTAACCACCCAATTCTAATAATTCATTTCAAATCAATCAAAATAACTCTTTTTTAATCGTTCATTTTTTAATCATTCTTTTTTTAACTACTCAAAATAACTATTCATTTTAAATCTACATCTAAACAAGGTTTTGACTCTAATTCCTCTACACAAAAACCACATTCAAACAAGTTGTTGGCTACAACTCCTCAATATAACTTCTCAAGCTAAATCCTCCTAAATATGGTAAACAAACACCCCCTAGAAGCTAGCAAGATTTTTTTGATGGGATCAATTAGAGCCTCTAATGGAATGTTCGGCTATCCAATTAGATTATAATTAATTTATGAGTTCATATCTTATTATTTATTGACTTCTACTAGATACTTAAAATGTGAAACACAATAAAATTAGTAACTAATCATTTTGGTCATTTTCATTTTCATGTTTAATTTGATTTAACCATAAACCTTAAATCTTAAATTGCAAGGTTAAATCTTACTCACACGAAGTTTTATAACACTTAAATTATAGGAAGAAAATTTTGAAATTAGGCCTAAATCATTGAGATTACTTTAAAACTTGTAAACTAAAAAAACTGAATTAAAATATATTAAAACTTTAGAGATCAAATGCCAATGAATCTAACATATGAAGTTCTAACTTTAGAGATCAAATGCCAATGAATCTAACATATGCCAAGAGATCAAACTTTTTGGATTTTTTAAGCGACAAAGCTATCAAACATAGTAAGTAAGGCAACTTTTTCATGCCTACATTAATTTTTTTAATACACAAAACGACATCCAAAGTAAAGTCATTAGTCCCTATAGTTTGTTGTAATTATATATCTCCTAACGTTATCTAAGATGTGGCATGCACCTTTGTATCTTATTCATTAAACTTTATAATATAATTGAAAGTAGTTTAGTAAGTTTGGAAAGATACCTTGATTAGTTTCCTTAAATGATAAAATACATCTCTTTAATTAATTAAGCCAAACAATTTTGAGAAGGATTGCTCAAACAAGTTGCACTATATGAATAGAGAGAGTAATGTGAATAATTTGGAGACATGATTGTACATTTTTTGTTTTCTGTTGGAGATACTTACTTTGTGGCAATTGTTTTTCATTGAAAATGTGAGAATTTTTTAACACGTTTTTAGGCTACTTCCCTTATTATCAATTGATTTTGAGGTGGAACCCAATATCATCTAATATTTTCATTATGCCATTGATCTTCATCTGCAGGTAGAGATAAAAATAAGATTTTTTTTTTTTTAAATTCCTATTTTTGTTTCACCTTAGGGAGAGTGCAACTTTGTAACCACCAGCCGTACTAAGACAACTTTTTTCACGCTTACTATAAAGGACAAACAGACATGAAGACCCTTCTTTTCTTTTTAGATCAATAATGGGTATTGGGGTTTCAACATATATGTGGTGATTTGGATGAGATTTTTTATGAATAATTATTTTGAATAGTTAAAAAATTGAGATTTTTGTAATAGTTTATTTTGGATGTATTTTTTATGGAGTTACAATAAAAAATTTATTTGGATGTAGCTTTTTGTAGAGGACTTAAAGGAAATAGGTTGTTTGAATGTCAATTTAAAATGAAGAATTATTTTAAGTAGTTAAAAATGAATGACTTGAAATGAGTGGTTAAAAATGAGTTATTTTGAGCAATTAGAAATGAATAATTAGAAATGAAAAATTATTTTGAATAATTATATAAATGAATGGTTGAAAACGAGTGTTAGAAATGAAGAGTTATTTTGAGTTGTCAAGAATTATTTTGACTAGTTACAATAGCTCGTTTGAATATGATTTTTTTAGAAGTAGGTAGTAATTAAATACTCGATGTAATCTTCTTTAAATTTGAGAACAAACATCTTCATAGTTTCTTGGTTCATAAATATACAATAATGGAGTTATTCTTTTTATCCGTGACACAAAGATGTTCAAGTTACAAACAATTGTCAATTGTTTTTGTATTCATCAATATTTTAGATTAACGGATGGTAGTAATTAAAATATAAATTTAGTCTTTATGGCTTAAAAAAGAGTTTAGTCTTTGTGGTTTTAAAATTTGAAATTTAGCTCTATGATTTGAAAAAATATAGAATTTAGTCCCTCTAACTGTAGAAATCCTACATAGAAGGTATTACTGCTGAACCAAATACTGATTTCGAGAATCGAACTCATGACCTTGATATTAAATTGGATTTTCACCAAATAGACCACCAACCCTTTCGGTTTTAAGTTTTATTTTCAAGTTGGATTGTTTGTTTAAATTGAATTAAAGTCCTAAATAGAAAAGGAAAATTAATAATTTACCCAACATATAACTTCTATTTAATATTGTAATAATTAAATTCTATTTAAAATTACATGAATTTTTTTTTTTTTTTGAAAAAAATATTATTACATTCCAAAAGGGTCTGACATGACAAATAAAAAAAATAAATAATAAATAAAAAAAAATTCAACTTATAATTTTTAATTATAAATTCATATTTTATGTATATTAAACTATAATTTTCTTTCATGCATGATATAGTCTTTTTTAATAATCTTTGAGGGTTTGAACAAATTTACATATACATAAATTATTTTTACAAAACAACCACATACTCTAGTACATTTAATTGTCGACATAATTTATAGAAAATTAACTTTTAAGTAGGATGATACAATGTAATCGAGAGCGTAAGACTAAAGAGTCGTTCCTATTTAATTTATCAACAATTACAAATGAACCGAAATATCTTTTATGTTTTATCAAATTAAAAGATTAAATTTAGTATTTGAAATATAGAATTAAATTCTAACTTTCTTCGCATTATGTTGAATAAATTTATACTTTATCCTTAAAAATTTATTTAAAACAAAGATGCCTACCGAACTCTACGGGACTGTTTGTTTGACATATTTAAGTAGGATTTTGTTTTTTTTTTTTTGTTGGAAAAGATACAATATATTGACATATACAAGGAGCATACAAACAAAATTACATGAAAGCCCTTAAATTAATAATTATGGAAGTGGCATCATAGTCTTTAAAAAGAGAAGATTTATCAGACCATTTGGCAACATTAACAATAATATCATCCCATATTTCTGTAGCTGATTTCACTTTGTGTTTCTCGTTGAAAATGTGGTCATTTCGCTCCAACCAAATCCACCAACAATAGCCACCAATGATATTAGCAAGCAGAAGTCTCTTTTTAGATTTGTATTTCCTGTTAACTATATGTAATAAAAGGCGTTGACGAGTTCCGCTAAGACCCTGAAATTCAGCATCATCAATAATAGAAAGGAGGCGAGGAGCCAAAAAAGAACATCTCATGAACAAATGATGGCTGGTTTCAATCTCATTATTACACATCACACACCAACTTGGGGACAAGCAGTTGGTAGGATTTCTTCTTTGCATGACTTAAGCTGTGTTAACTCTGGAATGAAATAAGGCCCAAAGATGCATTTTAATTTTCTTTGGGATCATTGTGGACCAGAATGTTGCGTTTAAAGTAGAAGCTGAAGTCGCAATAGCAGGCACGAGAGAGATTTTCATGGAGTATACTGTGTATTTAGGGCTGCCATCCAATGTCCATTCAATATAGTCTTCCAATCCCACATAAAAGGGATTCGGCTAATTGCAAGAAATATTTTGCCATAAGTCCATTTCTCTGTTCAATAAGTTTCTATGAGGATAGAAATGCCAAGAGTTCTCTTGTTGGTCCCAAGCTTCAGGAACAGATAAATTTTTCCTAGAACTTAGAGCATAGAATCTAGGATAAGAGATAGAAAGGGGGCCATCTAATGCCCAAACGTTGTGCCAAAAGCTTGTGCTCCTCCCATTGCGAATTCGCCATCTCATTTTCTCTAACACCATATTGGCCATTTGCATAATAGAGTTCCAAGGAGCCTTTTTGCTACTCCACCGACCTTTAATAGGGAGACCAATATTTTTTTTAACATTATATTTTGCAGCAATAATAAGTTTCCACAAGCTTTCAATGCGGTTAAAAAATCTCCAAATCCATTTGACTAGAAGGGCCAAGTTAAAGTTTAAGATTTTGCCAATGCCCAAATCTCCTTGATCTTTAGGAAGTGAAGCAATATCCCACCGCACCAGATGAGAGCCCCCATTTTTATCCACTCCCTCCCATAAAAAACTTCTCATTAATCTCTCGACATTCTTATAAAAAGTAGCAGGGGCTTTAAAGATAGATAGCTGCACAAGAGTTAGTCGGCCTCCTTTATTAATTCTTCCTCGAAAACCTACATCCAAACGAGATTTTACTAACTCCTCCTCATTTTTACTTTTAAAAATAACTCTCATTTCTAACTATTTATTTTTAATAATTCATTTATAACTACTCAATCATTTCTAACCACTCATTTTTAATCATTCATTTCAAATCAATCAAAATAACTCATTATTAACCACTCATTTTTAATCATTTCTTTTTTAACTACTAAAAATAACTACTCATTTTAAATCTATACCAAAACAAGATTTTGACTCTAACTTCTCTACACAATAACTACATCCAAACGAGTTTTGGACTACAACTCTCAATTTTTAAATACTCAATATAACTCCTCAATATAACTTCTTAAGCTAAATCCTACTTAAATATGTCAAACAAACACCCCCTATGCTCCGAAATTAAACAAGTACAAATAATGATTTAAAAGTTGATAAAAAAAAAATTATTAGAGTTTGATTTTGATTTAACTAAATGTTATAATATATAATATAACTTTGATTTCCAACTTGCAAACTTTTTTAGAACGTGTTAAATATATTTATAACTTGGTTTTACATCAAAATATCTTATTTTTTAGATGACATTATTACATGTTTATATATATAAATAAAATAATAATTTAACGACAAGATTACTTTTTATTAAAAAAATATATACAAAATTGGCGAAAAATGCAAATTAATAATTTTAAGAGAATTCCACGTTATTGTAGTATGTAATCTCACTGACCGACAAATCAATTTAAAGGCCTTTCAATTCTCATAAAAGAACCACAAATTATTTGGTATTTCTTTTACATCAAGAGTGGGATCGCTCAAATGGATATGAGAGTGTTTCAAGTAGTCATGCTCACGTCTTTCAACAAACGGATTTCCAATCAACTTCTCGTCCAATAATTTTATGAGATTTTTAATTATTGCCCATGGTAGTCGAAGTACTTTTAGAGAGTTTTGGAATAGAGAAGTTATGAGTTAGAGATGAATTAAGAATGGTTACTCTAAAGTACTGGTTTAGATAGAAAAATTATAATTAATTTTGATGGAAGTGATCATTGGAATAGAGGAGTTATGAAAAAATTCTAAAAAAAAAAAAAAAAAAAAAAGTTATGAAAAATTATGAATGATTATAGGTTGTTATGATTAGTTAGGAGAGGTAAAAAAGTGTTTGTTTGAATTTAAAAAAATGTTTAAATACTATTTTGGTCTTTGGATATTCAATTATATTTTATTTTAATATTTAGATTTTCAAATGTTTAATTTTAGTCTACAGACTTTTCAATTTATTTTATTTTTGTTCATAAACATTCAAATGTTTAAATACTATTTTGGTCTATAAATAAAATGTTATTAAAGGTTTATTTGTTGTATTGTTGGTGTGGATGTGAGCTAGAAAAATTGACTAGTCATTGCGAAAATTCAGTCTATTTGTATATCTAGACGAATTGATTATTTGAACAGAGGCTCGGTCTTTGTTCGAGGGAAAGATATAATCCTCGATTGCCGAACATAGAAGATGAGCTCATTAAGAAGCTCGGTAGAACTTTGTTTGAGGAGAGGATTGAATCTTCAAGTGCCGAACACAAGAGAATGAGCTCACAAAGGTGCTCGATGGAACTTTGTTCAATGGAAAAATTGTTGAGATGCAAACAAAATATCCCCATTGGTTAGATAAAGGGTCGATCGTGGGTGTATATGTGATAACAACTATCTCCATTGGTATGAGGCTTTTTGGGTGATGACCAAAAACAAAGTCATGAAGGGTGATTCACAAAATGGACAATATCATATCAATGTAGAGATTTATGGATGTTCATTATTACCTAAAAAATGACATCAGAGCCAAGCTCTTAATATAGCAATGTTGGGGACGCAACCCTATAATTTAGGTATACTTTGTTTGAGGCCATTCATGTGACGCCTTTTAAATTTTTAACATCTTTTGAGCGAAGCATACGAGAGCTATAAAAAATATAGTCTACAATTTTGTTAGATAACTTCTTTTTTTTTTTCGTGTTTTTAGACACAGCCTACACATATTTCATTAACATTATATAACTTAATAATCAAAAATCTTTTTTTTAGTGCATATATTGGGGGAGAGAGATCAACAAATCTTACGTAGAGGTACTCCCGCTCTCAAATAATATGAGAGCCAAATATCGATTTTTGAATTTTGAACCTGTAACTGTAAAGTTGAAATGAATTAACACCAATTAAGATAACACAAATCTCTTATTTTAATCATTGTCAAAAAATAAAAAATAAAAATCAGGGGCAGATCCATGTTTGGGGGGTCAATTTGTTTTTTGTTTTTTTAGACAAACTTCATGGTACAATACTTGATTGTTAATAAAATTCGTAGAAAATAATTGTTAGGTAAGTGACGATCATAAATTGAATTCATAACATTTTTGTTCCACAAGAACCACAAACCACAATGATTGTTTGCTGAAAATTATATTTTATAAATATAATAAAATTTTATTTTCTAATATCAAAATTTTGATTCATGCTCCTAAATTAATGGATCTCTAAACTTTCAATCTAGTAACTCATATGTTCTTGTACTATCAACAATATAATACTTTAGTTTCTTATCAAATTAAATATTAAAATTATTTAATAACTATAAATTTTTTTGTATAAATTTAAAATATGAGATTTTTCATGTATAATTAAAAAAAAAAGGAGAAATTCTATGAATGTCAAAATTTTAGAAAAATCAAATATGCAAAAAACTCATAATGACGTTCCACTCATTTGTGACATTCAAAAGCAAATTGTTTGAAACAAGTTAAACCGATTGAAAACAACCAAGTGAAACTTATCGAAGACAATGAAAATATATAAAACTATTTTTATAAATATTTATACAAAAAATAATAATCTTTTTTAGTATAAAATGGGGAGGGGACCACAAACTCTACTAAAGGTATTACTAGACTCAATTAAATAGAGCTAAATATTGATGTTGTGGTGTTGAAGTGCATTACAACCAAACAATGAAATCAACATGATAAAAAATAAAAATATAAGTGTAAACTATTTCTCTATTTTAAAATAATTTTTTAAAATGCATGATATAAAAAAATAAAGAAAGAATGTGTTGATTATAAAGAAAGGAATCAAATTATATCTTAAAAAATGAAGTAGTATAAATTATATTAAAGAATAAAAAGAACGAGTATATGAAAAAAAAAAAAAAATACAAAGTATAAAGAATAAAGAAGGAAAAGAAAATCTAAAATTAAATGAAATTATGAAAATATATTAAAGAAAATCTAACAAAAATAAATGTACTATATGTATATACTAGAAATTATTGACTTGCGTTGCACTTATAATTTACTTTAACATAAATTTATTTTTAAATTTTAATATAAATTATGAAAATAAAAATAAAGGTAGATTATTTCTTTATATATGATAGTTAAATTTGAGAATCACATCATACACTTCATTACATCAACAATTTAACAATACAAAAAAATTAAATAATTAATAAGAAAATGTTTCTTTTTAATATTCTTCATGTGTATCTTTTTTTTTTTTGAAAACTATTCATGTGTATCTATACATTATTGAAATACTATTTCAATTACAGTATAAAAAAAATACTATGAAGTGTCATTTAGGATGAAAATTGTTTCTAGACAATTTTATCCACTTATTTTTCTTAAAACTTATACTTCCATTTTTATTAATTCAAAAAAAAATGATTAAAAATTACTCATCACTACTTCTCTATTTAAATAACCATAATAAATCTCTCTTCCAAGTAAATTATAATTTTAATAGATTATTCATCAAGTTTTTAGCAACATTACACTTTCCATTTGGTCGCTTTAAACAATATTGAAAACTCAAATATTTATATAAAAATATTAAAAAAAAATTAAATTTGGTTGGAGTCGAGGGTTTAAGACTAAAATAGTCTAAAAATAATTTTTTGTCTAAGTTTTTTTTTTAAAGGTAGTGAGATAAGATTTATTTACTTGAGATAATTTTTCAATCACATATTGTTAACTAACTTCACAAAAGTAATGGTAAAAATCATAAAGTGATTCAAGATATTGTTTCTATGATAAATGTCTTGCTTGCCAATTTAAATGCAACATAAAATCTTAAGATGATATACTTTTAAAAATTGAATTACTTTTGAAAATATAAATTGAATAAAAAAAACCTAAAAACTAAAGTAGATTCTAGGGATTAATAAGAAATGATGAAAAATACATAAATTTATATGTAGAATTTGTGAGTTTTTTTTTTTTTTTTTTTTTTTAAGATTAAAACAATTGGGAGTTGGGGGATTCGAATCCATGACAAATTATGAGTTAACCTTTTAAATTCCAAAATTTACCAAATTTAATTAATTCCATAATGGATTATAATTATAAAAATTAATAAATTGTGAAAGTTTTATACATTAATTATCAATTAATAATATTATTGTATTAAACATATTCCATTTA
>JBBMKA010015251.1:0-31743 GCA_037833695.1 Sechiopsis laciniata
ATATTTATTTGGCTTCTCTTATAGTATTTATGTATACGTTATTTATTCGGTGTATGTATATATATATATATATATATATATATATATATATACATTAATAGAAACGTTTTCTTTTATTTTCTTTTTTAAAGTTGATTCTAAGATTTTGTATTACATTTTATTAGATAATATCTTGCAAATCTTATATTTAGATTTAATTATTTGTTTAGATTCAATTTTTAGTTACATTTAGATTAAAATAGTAAGGTTGTAAATTACTTTCCTTATAACTTATATAAGAGATGAGATTTGTAGAACATTCAAGAAAGTTTTTTTTTTTTTTTTTTTTTTTTTAAAGAAATCTTCAATTAATCACCAACATAATTGTATAAATATAATTTCTATAAGTTAAAAGTTTTGGAATAAGATTTAGAACTTATTTAAGAGGTATAAAATAACTAAATTATTAATTAGATTGTCTTTTATAATTTTTTTTGTAATTATAAGAATATTTGTTGACATATGATTAATGTATTTTATTTTTTAAGATTCATTAGTCTTTAGCTCTAGATTATTATAAGTTAAAAGTGAGACTAAGACCATTAAAAAAGTAAGACTAAAGAGGTGTTAAAAAAAGCAACAAGGTATTTATTGTTCTACCTTTGCCATGTGTATAATAACTTTGCCATGGTGTTTCCAAAAAAAATATCCTTGCCAATTACTTATACTAACTTTGTAATTAAGCAATAAAATTAAGATATAATTTAGATGTCTTTCTAAAATTGTTGGATGGTATAAAATTTGTTAAATTGTTTTTAAATTTAAATATAGATATTGAGTTAAAATTAAAATAAATAATAAAATATATATTGATGAAACATATTTACAAAATGAATGTCACGTTGTTACTATTTTAAATTAATGTAATTTTGTCATTTGTCTATTGTTAAGAAAAAATAAATTGAAAAGTAGACATTTAAACAAAATGTATGAAAAATAAAAACTCAGCTTAAGTTAATCCCTGCACTAAACAACAGTTAACTTAACTTAACCTATCCACCAAACACAGATTACTTAATCCCTCAGCTTAAGTTAATACCGAGCTTAACTTAATACCGACTAACTTAATCTTAATCCCTGCACCAAACACGCCCTAAACTTTAACTTTAGATTTGTTTCATTTTACTCCCTAAATTTTTAAAAGTCTAATTTTAAGGACTTAAAAATGTGTTCCATCACTACTACAAATCAGAGAATAGATGTCGAGCATTAACCAATATCTATCCTAGTAACATCTAAAAAAAAAGATGTCGGCCACTTTAGACGTGGGGCTACGTCCGACATCTTTCATGTTCAATGACGTAATTAAGAAGTATGTCATCATCTTACATTATCCATGACCTAATAAGAAAGATGACAGACATTTAGTTGTCCTTCATCTTAAGTGCACATTAGCTAGATGTCGAGCATATTTGATGTTGGGCACATTTGATGTTGGACAGATTAGATGTCGGACAAAGACATAAAAGATGTCGAGCAATAATTGCCCGTCATCTTAAGTGTGTGACATCTTAAACATCCGTCATCTATTTTCTATATTTTGTTAACTCATCCATGTCCAACATTTTTTTTTTCATATTTTTGAAACTGATTTGTTTGGCCCGATATCTATGCATTTAATTATAGTAGTGTATTTTGGTTCTTAGACTTTTAAACGTCCAATTTTAATCTTTGAACTTTCAAGATTGTTTTATTTTAGTCTCTAAGTCTCTAAAAAAAAGTTTAAAATTAGTTTTTTATAATAAACTTAAAGTTAATATTTATTTAAATTGGTTCAGCCATGTAAATAATTTTAATATAAGTAAAAAAAAAATGTGAACATATCTCTAAAATTATAGAGGATGATGATATTTCTTTAAAAGAAAAAGTAGCAAAACTTTTCCAATAAAAACTAAATTTAACTTATTTTAAAAGTTTAGGGACTAAAATTGAACATTTGAAAGTTCATGACCAAAATATAATAAACTTAAAAATTCACGGATAAAAAATGAAACAACTTAAAAATTTAAAGACAAAAATTAGCTAAAGACCAAAATAGAACAAAGTTCAAATTAAAAAATATTTTAACCTTTATTTATTTTTTTGGATGGATTATGTATTCAATTTGAAATTTATTTCTTTAACTAGGACTCAAATGTTTGTAGGATGATGCAGTGGTTGAAGACTTGGATTTTGAGGTGCTCTCCTCAAGGTCATAGGTACTCTTTCGATTTCTCCGATGCCTGACCTAAGAACGGGCGTGATTACCTTAAAAAAAAAAAAAAAAAAAAACCATTTTAGACTCATATTAAATTTTATTAAATTATTGAACAGAAATTTGGACAGTGTCCACATCTTTTATTTATTTACTTGATCACTATAGACGTCTACATAGACACATATTTATATCCACGTGTAGTAGGTCACATGCCTGACCTCCATTATGGATTTAGGTTCTTTAAAATAATTAATGAAATGCTAACTGAAAGGTTAAAGTAGCCTGTTATGCAAAATTTAGAGGAAAATGGCCAAAATATCTTAAAGCTCAGGGATCTAATGCAAATTGAAATGAAATATCATGGGTTGGTTTAAACAATCATGAATTTAGTTGGTGGTCAAACGAGTCTTGAATAACTAGGAAATGATGGATATAATTTATAGTGATCATTTTCTTAAGAATCAATTATAAAATTTCTTTGACAACTAAATGTAGTTACACAATTATTCGATAAAATAATTAAAAAGCGGTAAATTGACTTCATATTTATGGATATCAAAAAAGTATATCATGAATTAGCCTGGATTAATTCAAGCAAAATATAAATATGGCACGTAAAACAAGGCAATAGCATCTTGTTGGAAACTAGGCAAGTCACCACTTGTTGGATTTATCTTGTTGCCGAAATTCTAAATTTATGGATTGTTTGTCGAGAAATCCCGTCTAATGACATAGTGGATGAGAGAGAGTGGTGGTCGAGTGGTTGATGTATAGCACATAAAAATAAAGAATAGATAGTTTTATTTATAAAGGAGAGAATTTAGGAAAAGGAAAAAATTTAGGAAAAACTTTTTATTGATTAATTGATTGCATAAAATCCTACCATATCTCAAATTAATTGATTATCTTCAAATAAAAATTTATAATTAATTAAAGAAAAATATGGGATATTACAGAAGTATAGTATCATGTATTTTTTTAACATATTTATGAGTCTATGAATTGAATTTAGAGAGAAAATGAGAGTAACATAACTCGAGAACCCAACCCAATCCAACTAAAAATTCTAGGGTTGGGTTGTGCTAATGCATAGGTTTGCACAGGTTGCGCGAGTTGACCAATCCAAAAATTTGGGTTTGTCCAAAAAATTTGTTCAACCCTACTCAATCCCAACCATGTACACCCCTATTTATTTGGACTAAAAAATTTAGAAAGGGTGTCAACGTGACAACTCAACAAAATTAATGTATACTTATGATCAAAGAGATCATGGATTCGATCCACATCCTTGTGAAAAAGGTTAAAAAGAGTTGGAGGTAGAGCTAGGGGTATTCATACATTGCCATAAATCGATTCGACCGACTGAAATCGATCCATTTAAGGTTGATCGATCAATTTTCAAGTATATATCGATCGGCGTTGGTTAGAAAAATAGTTAAATAAATTTTTTTTGATTAATTCGATAGGTTAAATTAGTTTAGTCGGTTAAATAAAATTTTCTTTAATTAATATTTTTCATATAATTAATTAAATTTCTTATTAAATTATTACAAATTTAACTTAAATTTAAATGTATTTCAAAAAATTGTATATTAAATTTTTTAAAATTAGTTTTCAAAATTTCATACAAATTTGTATGATAAATATATTTTTTAATTAAATAAAAATAAATTAATCGACTTAATCCATCCGTCGGTTTCAATGCCATGTTTCGGCAAATAGAAAGATCAGTTTAGTATTATTAATTTTCACCGAAAATCGGCACACACCAAGGTATGAACATCCATAGGTGGAGCTTAGCCTAACTCAAACGTTACATTTAGAGTGCCATAAATTGCGCACACATGAATTCAATTACCGATATGAAATTCATCAATGAAATCAAGCGCCAAAACTATTTATTATATTTATAAATTACCCCGATAATCATGCCGTCTTTCAGTGCTTCCTGTCACTGAATTTATACTTATAGCCATCACCATTTCCACCCATTTCGCACTGCCCAAAAACCCCCAATTATAAACCACCTTCTTCATCTTCCCCTTCATCAATGGCGGCCGACGACGGCGAGGAGTACTTGTTCAAGGTCGTCCTAATCGGCGACTCCGCCGTCGGCAAATCGAACCTCCTCTCGCGATTTGCTCGGAACGAGTTCGATACCAACACCAAGGCTACGATCGGCGTCGAGTTTCAGACGCAGGTGGTGGAAATCGACGGCAAGGAGGTTAAGGCTCAGATCTGGGACACTGCCGGTCAGGAGCGGTTTAGGGCTGTCACTTCGGCGTATTATCGGGGCGCTGTTGGCGCGCTTGTTGTTTATGATATCACTCGTCGGACTACCTTTGATGGCGTTAAGCGGTGGCTCGATGAGCTCGCCGGTACGTTCTCTTTGAATCTTTGTGATTGCCTTTTCTGTTCTGTTTGTTTGTTTGTGGAACTGAATCCAAGTTCTTTCTCTGGTTTATTAGGATATGTTGATTGTTGTTTATTGATTCTTTGCTTAATTATAAGTTTCGTTAGATTTTAGTGCTTATGATTCGAAGGAGGTTAGCATTTAGTCTTTTATGTATGATAAAATCTAAAGATTAGTCCTTATTGTTCCTAATTATTGAGAATTGTAAATGTGGAAATTAGTTATTTATGTGTAAATGTTGTGATTGTTTTGTTTGATCAGTCACTTAACTTACATTGTCATCATTGACACATGAATAACTAACTCACACATACTCAATTGGTTAGCGTGTTTTTTAGATTTTATGAAACCATAAACACTAAATTATAGTTTTTAAAATCATAAGGACTAAATTTTAACTTTCTTCAAATCATAAGAACTAAAGTCTAAGATTGATTGTATTGGCGATTCTGCTTTTTTCTGGGAAGAATGCTCAGCCGGATTAGATTGGGGAAAAATGTTGAATGATGTGCTCTGTTTTTATTTATTCAAGTTACTTCAGAGAGTAATTTGTAGTGAACTAAAGAATTGAATAGTGGTGAGGTTTGCTAAATTCATATCAAAGAGAATTGTTTAGCCCTGTGAAATGGTTGCCAAATTCTTTGTTAGCTCGTATGTCATATCTAGTCAAAATTAGGACAACTTCCTTGTCTACCCATGATAATGGAAGTTGAACTTCTATTTGTAGCATTTGAAGTTATTGAAGAATAACCGAGGAATCTAGTGGTCAAAAAGATTTTAAGAAACCAAAAAGTTATGTGTTCAATCAATAGTGGTCACCTACTTAGCAATTAATTTCCTATGGATTTTCTTAACATTGAAATATCCTAGGATTAGGCAGTTGTCCCTTCAGAATAGTCAAGGCGTGCGTAAGCATGCTCGAATACTTACGGATATCAAAAAAAGAAAAAAAAAAGTCATTTAAGAATAATTGCAAAGTCTATATAGGTCTATCCCAAAAAGTATTAGGTGTTAATTATAGATTGTTTTTGTAGTTATGTGAGAGTGGAGATTCAAAACTCTGTTCTTTTAGTCTAAGAGATATGCGTTAACCAGTTAAGTTGTCCTCAGGTTAGCAGATGGTAGTCACTATCGAATCAAGGGCCAAATATCTTTTTGTCCAAATTTCATAATGCTATGTTTTTTCGGATATCTTATCATTTTTAGTTGAAAAAGGAAGAAATAACCAATGATGTATTTTTCAAGTTTCCTCCTATTCTCACTATATTATAACATTGTCCAAACTAAAACTCAGGTTCATAGAGAAATTGCTTATGCCTGATTTTCCCCTTTTCTTACTTCCAACATAGTTGTGTCTCTCGATAGGATATGTGTTACATTTACTTGCTACTCAAATAGGTCAATAAAGCAAGCAAGAAACCATTTCACTGTCAACATAATCAGTGTTTTGAAAGTCGCGCCAGGCTTGTGCCTTGGCGCGACTATGTGCAAGGTGCAAGGCTGGTGCCTTGCTTGTCCCAAGCGAGGCGCGCTTAATAAGGTGTGCGCCTTTCGGCGCCTTACGTGAAGCCTCGGGTGCTAAAAGGCGCATGCCTTGTGGGATTCTTTATCTCCTCTGTATTTTTTGTGTTCTAGGTTCCTATAAGCTTTTAGTTTTGGGGGCGTTGTCCCCGAGTCCCATACTAGGTCATTCGAAGTGCATGAAAGTCTACTGTTGAATATTATGTATGTTTTATATATTATTCTTGGTTAAAACTTCATTTATGTTCATGAAAAGTGTTTTTATTGTGTATACACACATATATATAAATTTTTTGTGTTTTTACATATAGTGCGCCTCAGACTCCAGAGGGTCATTGCGCTTTAGTGCACCTTGCGATTTTTAAAACACTGAACATAATCTGATACTTTCGTTCTCATTTTCTATTTATAAGATTATATACCGAAGAATCTAACTCTCGCCGAAACCATGGCAGTTCATTGCGATACGGCGACAGTGAGGATGTTGGTAGGGAACAAGTGCGATTTGGAGAACATCAGAGATGTGAGTGTGGAGGAAGGCAAGAATGTAGCAGAGGAAGAAGGGCTGTTCTTCATGGAGACCTCTGCTCTTGATTCCACCAATGTCAAGACAGCTTTCGAGCTTGTTATTCGAGAGATTTACAACAATGTCAGCAGAAAAGTCCTCAACTCTGATTCTTATAAGGCTGAGCTTTCTGTAAATCGAGTAAGTTTAGCCGATGGCGCTGCCTCGTCCAAAAAAGGCTTTTCTTCTTGTTGTTCTCAATGAGTTAGTTTCATGATGTCTCTTTTTGTGGGGGTAAATTGAAGTTTAAGTTAAGATGTTTGTGTCTAAATAGGCTTATAGTACCTGATAACTCTCAATTCTACTTTTATATATTCAAAAAACAAACACCATTCTAGGGGGCTGTTCATGAGTTGTTTGAGGTAGGTTTTCGTTGAAAATTGACATCCAAATGGATCTATCAATTTGTTAAAAAATGTAATAAATTTTTTTTTTGAGTACTGACTAGTCGGTCGATTAAGTCTGTTCATTCATTTAATTTTTTTAATTAAAAAACATATTTTTCATATAATTTTTCTTATGAAATTTTGAAAATTAATTTTAAAAAAGTGGTGAATAATTTTTGGAAAGCCGTTTAAATTTAAGTTAATTTTACCATAATTAAACAAAAAATCTAATTAATTATATGGTTTTTTTAAAGACAATTAATTATATGATTAGATATTAGTTGAAAAGTAATTTAGAGTTAAAAATATTAATATTATATAAAGAAAATTATATAATTATTAAATGAGCTTATACTTCAAAACTGATCAAATTGCCCGACTTTACTGATTTAATCTAAATTGACAAACTTTTGGTTAAGTATTTTTCTAATCGACACCAGTCGTGATTTACTTGAAAATCAATTGACCATCCTTTATTCGATCAATTTCAATAGATCTAAGTCAATTTTTGAGAAATGTTTTGATGAACAACCCTACCATTTTATATGAATACCTTAAATAGAAATACAAGTAGATCCACTTCTATATAAAAATTAAAAAAAAATAGTAAATTTATTTTAGATAACAAATTCTAACATCCTTATTTTAATTATTACAACATTTTTAAAATTAGAAAAATTGTACGTGCCTGTGCAATATATTTTATTTTTTGTTTATTTTTTATAATTGATCTTGAAAGAAGAAATTGCACAAACCACTCCTAAATTATGGAGTTTGTAACAACTACACTCTTAAATTATTGACTTGATCAATTATACCTCTTAAAATTTGATAAGTGTTGCAATTTACTCTCAAAATAAAATTTGATTATTTTATTGGAGGGGACAATTGTCATAATAAAAAAAAAAGTCTTCATTGACTCTTTAACTTCCATTTCTCTTTCTTCCCCTAAAATGACAATTAAAAACATAAAAAAAAAAAAAAATTCTATTTCTTCTTCAATCAATATAAACTCTAATAGATCTAAAATGATATATTCCAAGAGCATTCGAACCACAAAAGAGCCATTACGTAAGAGAAATCAAAATCTAATGGAAAAATATACTCCTATTCTTCTTCTTCAACCCAAACATTGACCTGCTAGACTGGTGTTGTATAATTGCCTAAATAAGCAATTGTTTTGGCTATCAACTGGCCTAAGAACTTTGAAGTCGTCGAAACTGAAAGGGTTTAAAATCCAATATCGATGTTTTTTTTTTTGAGATTACAACAATTGGGAGGACTCGAACTTAAGATCTCTTTGACATCAGGTGTACATTAATGACATTGAACTACTGTTCTTGTTGGCATCTAATATCAATGTTTGGTTGACCCAATTGAAATTTGCATGTATTTTGTTTACTTTTTTTTGTTTGTGTTGCTGTTGGTTTGGAATCCATACCCTAGGACTTTTTTTTTTTTTTGGATGTTTCTCCATTCTTGTAGATTTTTTACTTTCCACTTTCTTCTTGCTAGCCGTGCAGCTATATATCCCGACAAATGTTGAGCGTGTATGGATTTTCACCTGGTTACAAATGGTTCTTTTGTGGTTGAGTGCTCTTGGAAGGTCTAGATTTCAAAATACCATTTTAGATCTATTGAGATAATATTGATTGAAAAAGGAATAGAAGTATATTTTATGTTTTATTAATTTTTCATTTTAGAGGAAGAAAGAGATAATGGAAGTTGAAGATAAAAAGGAAGAATTTTTTTAATATGACAATTGTACCCTCTATTATAATATTCAAATTTAATTTTGAGATTAGATTATTACAACACTTATCAAACTTTAAAGGGTGTAATTGATCAAATCAATAATTTAAAGTTGTAATTATTACAAACTATATAGTTTAGGGGTGGTTTGTACAATTTTCTCAACTTAAAAATATCATTTAAATTTTAATTATATATGTGTTTATAATGATAATATGATTATTATATAACAAATTTATTTAAATTAGTAAAATTTGAATTATATGGTTATTTATTTATTATTTTGTAACCACCAAAATGCAATTCAATATGTTAAAATCAAATTTAAAAAAACTATGTTAAAATCAATCTAAATATGGTTAGAACAAAGATTTATTTATAAAAAATACAATTTTTAATTTTTAATAAAAATGCTTGTGATTATATAAATATTTAATTTTGAAAATAAATATTATTATTATTATTCATTAAAGATGGAATGAATTTCAAGGTTTGATTTTACATTTGTATCATTATGATTGTTACATCATTTATTTTTATATTTTCAAGTGCATTTAAAATGGTTACAAATGGTTACAAATGATTGTTAGACTATTGAGAGATGAAAAAGATGGGTAAGAAAGAAACTTCATTGGAGTAGGAAACAAAAACTTCATTGTAGAGAAAATGGAAAAAGTTACATAATGCCACACTCAAATACAAATCTATCTCATTCTATATATAATAGTATATTAACCTAAGGTTTAATGGGCTTCAATACACTTGTTGAGATAGACTTAATGCTTACGATTAGTTAGTTATGGGCACCTGTAACTTAAACGAAATTTGTATTGTTGTTTAAATGGGCCTTTTTATGTATTTTGAGCCTTATCTGTAATAGGGTTTAATGAGAGTCACTACATAAACTCGAATTAAACCCTAGCCCTTATGATGTTCATTCTGTATTTCACATCTTCTTAATAAAATCGTGTTCCTCTCTCTCTCTCTCTCGTGGACTAACTAACACACCGTTAGTGAATCACGTAAATTCTGTGTTGTTTTTTTTCTGTTCACTGTTTTATTTATCTTCGATTGATTGTTGATTGTCGATTTCATAACAATTTGATATCTGAGCCTAGGGTTCGTTTTTCTGCAATTTTTATTTTTGAACAATTTATTCGAAGATGTCTGGCGTAAACATGAAAGTTGAAAAATTTATCGGAGGGAGCAGTTTCGGTCTGTGGCAGATTAAGATGCGGGCTCTATTGAACTAGCAACGATTGTGGAAGCCTCTTATTGCCAAGTGGAAAGATGCGGATTTAGACAGAGATGAGGAGTTGATGAGCCTAGAAGAAAAGGCCCATTCGACGATCATGTTGTGTCTTGTTGACGATGTCATCGCTGAGGTTGTAGATCAAGTGAAGGCTATCAGTTTGTAGTTGAAGCTCGAGAGCCTGTATATGATGAGTCTTTGACCAAGAAATTACTTTTGAAGCAACGATTATTCAGCCTCCGTATGTTCAAAGGAAGCTTCTTAAAGATCATCTAGAAAGGTTAAATACAATATTAATGGATATGTGTAGTATCGAGGTTAAGATAGATGATGAAGATATTGCCCTGATTTTGTTGGTTTCTTTGTCGCAACCGTATGAAAATTTCGTCGATTCATTTATTTTTGGCAAGGATACGTTGTCTCTAGATGAAGTGAAGAATGCTTTTCTTACTAGAGAAGACTTCCATAGGGTCGCTGGTATAACAGAAGGTGGAGCATCCGGTCTGGTTGCAATAGGGAACAAAGATTGTGGGAAGCCTAGAAAGAAGAATCCAAAGGGGATACCCGAAATTCTAAAGGCTAAAAGACGTATAATTCTAGGGCTAACGATATTTGCACTTACTGCAAGAAAAAAGGACATTGGAAGCTTGATTGCCCTCACAGTAACAGTTATCAACCAGATAAGAAAGAAGGTTCTGGTTCAATAGTCGTAGCAAAGGTAGTTGGCAGCTCAGAGGAAGATATGATCCTATTTACACATGATCACACCTCTTCTAAAGGTATGTGGGTCCCCAATTCAGGGGCATCGTATCACATGAGTTCGAACAATGAGTGCTTTTCAACGTATGAGTAGATTGATGGAGGTAATGTGTCGTCTGCAAGGTAGTTGGAATTGACTCAATCAGGATATGAACACACGATGGATTATTCTACACTTTGAACAATGTAAGACATGTTCCATCAATGAAAAAAAGTTTGATATCTCTTAGAACACTAGACAACAGAGGGTTCAGTTTCAAAGGTGAAGGTGGAGTCATATATGTATGTAAGGATTCAAAGGTAGTTCTGAAAGGTACAAAACGTGGAACATTATATTTTCTGGCAAGTTCAACGTTGACAGGTTTAGGAAAGAGGACATGGCTAAGTGATGACACATGAGACGTGGTCACATAAGTGAAAGGGGAATGCAGATTCTGTCAAAGAGAGATCTTATATGTGGACACAAAGTGCAGGACTTAGAGTTTTGTGAACACTGTGTATTTAGGAAACAACATCGCAGATAGTTTTCAAAAGGAATCCACTGTACCAAGGATACACTTGATTATATCCATGCTGACTGTTGGGGTCTTTCTCGAGTTGAATCAGTTGGAGGTAGCAGGTATTTTTTTTTTTTTTTACTATTATCAATGATTTTTCAAGAATGACTTAGATTTTCATGATGAAGCACAAAGGTGAATCCTTCAAGAATTTCAGACATTGAAAGGTTCTAGTGGAGAATTAAATAGAGAAGAAGATCAAGAGACTTAGAACAGATAATGACCTTGAGTTTTGCAGTTCTGAATTTAATGAATTCTGCAAAGATGAGGGGATTGTTTGATATCATACTATCAGGGACACACCTCAGCAGAATGGGGTAGCAGAACGTATGAACCGGACTTTACTGGAGAGAACAAGATGCATGCTCTCAAATGCTGGGTTTGCTAGAAGATTCTAGGCAGAAGCAGTGAATGCAACGTGCTATCTGATCAATTGTGGGCCTCACACAGGTATTGACTGTAAAATATCATATGAGGTATGGTCTAGTAAGCCTGCAGATTACTCTTCATTAAAAGTTTTTGGTTGCTGTCTACTATCATGTTAGTGAAAGCAAGTTAGAGCCTAGATTCAAGAAGGGTATTTTTGTAGGTTATGGAATTAGAGTTAAGGGATACCGTATATGGTCTTCTTCTGAAAATAGAGTTGTTCATAGCATAAATTTTACCTTTGATGAACCTTTATATTTAAATCCATAGTTGGAGGGAAGAATAATGGTGTTGATAAATAGGTGGAGTTGGAATTCAGTTCAAACAGAGATCAATTACAACACCAAGGTGGAGAAATAGATCAACACGTTACTACAGATGAGTCAGATATGCCGACTGATTAGTTAGAGTTGCTTATTGATCAGCCAGATACTGCTACAGAAACTGATACCACTGGACAATCTTTTAGTATGAAAATTAGACAACCGAGTATAGCTAAATTTTGGGAATGGAGAAAAGAGGGGGCTGGAATCTTGGACGAGAGCTAAATTTGGAGAGCTGTTGGAAGTGACAAGGCTCCACCATTGTTTGCAGCATTATTTTCCATTTTTATGCAATTCCTTTAGAACATTCTTTTTTTTCCTTTCCTTTGAAGTTTTCGTTTCTATATTGTAGTTTGCGAGCAAGGATTTCTATTAGATGCTTGTTTATAGCTCGTTGTAGTGATTTTAATGCATTTCGAAGTTTTCTTCATCTTTTTGTGAGTTGTTTCTGTGGATGTTTACTGTTATTTGTTATATTTAAGTTGGGTGTTTGCTGTCTCATTATTGTTTTATTTTCATCTGCTGAAAATCGTGATTATAAGTTTCTGTTGCATGATGTTTACAACATTTCTACCTTCTGTTTCTGTTCTTGTCAACATAATCATGAGCTAAATTCATATAGGTGAGGGTTGAGGGGATGAGTGTGTGATGTATGTTTCTCGGATGAGCAGGGAGATGTTAGGCTAAGATAGAATAGGCGTTGTAACTAAAAGCATGTGTCGACTGATCATCTATTCATGTTTTCTTTTCTTTTCATCTCGAGAGAGAGAAGGATTAGAGATAACCTATTCTTGTCCATTAGTTTCAATTTTAGGAACTCATACTTGTTAAAGAGGGAGGCTAGAGATAGTCACCTCGCTAGTGTGCATTTCATCGTTTTTAGCTTCGAGTTTAGATGTGAGAGCTCAAGCTCGAAGAGAAAGAATGCATCTTGAGAAAGAGCATTTGACCACGTGTTGTGTGGAGTTTGCTTCTCACCATAGCCTCACCCTTGTTGCATGTTAATCACACTCAACCTACCCTTAACCCAAGCCTATCATCTCACTGGAGTATTTGCTACTGTTTCTAGCATTTTATTTTAGCACTGTCACATTACACGTTTTAAATATTCTGTTATTAGTTTTGCTTCTGAAGTTAACAGCATCATCCGTTCGCATTTAAATTCGGAGTCCAGTAGTGTTTTAAGCATTTTCGTCGCACTTACATGTTATTAAATTTATTGCTTAGTAAAAATCATCACCCACCAAATTTTCCTTTACTTTCTGTACGTGTCTTTTCGATCCACACTTATTTAGAGCTAAACTAGTCCCTGTGGAGAATGACTTTTATCTTATCACTTGATTGTATAGGACCACATATACTTGCGTGCCTATCTATTGAATGCTTGAGACATCGTACGTTTTAGTGCACTATTTAGTGAAATTTGCATCTATTAAATCAAGTTGTGTCAATCGATCAGGTATTAATAGAAAATAGCTAAAATTTTCAAACTAATTAAGAAAATATCTAAAATTATTTGGAGTTTAAATAAATGTCTACATCTGAAAGAAGGTGAGAGAGAGAATTTATTGCTTCCCATAATGCCCCCAACTGAATTTAGAGTTTAATTAAATATTTATTAAAAAATCAATTAAATTAATTGTTAAATAGATAAACCTCACTCACTCCATAAATTAAGGAGGAAATATCTCTCCTTAACCAATTATCAATTATTTGTTTTCACACTATCTAAACTTTTGTATTTATAGTCAAATGAAAAAATCTTATCAAATCGATATCTTAATTTAAAATTAAATCAAATTTTTTTTACAATTTGATTCATCATCTTTAAACAATTATTTCTATTTTTATGTGTTTACGTAATTTTTTTTTATATTACAATGTAAATGCCAATCCATCTCTTATAAGAAAAATCACACAGCCACCATGAGACCACAACACAGTCCACAAATTCACATACTCAAAATAACCTCAATTTCACCACTATCACCACCAATTCCTTTGTTGCTCACCTCTTCTCTCAATCTCACCCTCTCATCCTTCAACCCTAATCCCCACATTATGTTCTCTTTCAATCTTTTCTATATCTTTTCAATTCGCCCCCATCTTCTTCTCATGAATTTTATAATCTATGTGTTTTGATCTCTTCTGTTGTTTTTCCGTTTTCATCTGTTGTGTTGTTTCAAGATCTAATTTTCGAAATCAATCATATTTTACAAAAACAAAAAAAAGAAACAAATCCTCCACCATACCTAATATGATAGGTAACCTTCATCTTGAACCACCATCTTCCACAGTCTCGAAGTTTTAAGGATCTAATAAATGGAAGTCACGCCTATAACAACTGCATTCAATGGATGTTGGGAGGAACATAGGGACTTCTGCTTGAATTACAAAAAACATGCGTATTGATATCATTTATGAAACCACATTATCAGTCCCAACTTATCTTGTTAGTTATAAACTGGACAAAACTTCAAAATTACAAGTATCTCCCTCTACAAAGTTTGAAAATGGTATGAATTACATCATCTGTAACTTTTTTGTTGGATCGTTGCAATAGTCTCGATTCTATTTACAACAGATGGAAGATTACAACAGAACAATGCCAAGTCATGGTATGTATATGATATGTACATTTGTTTACAAGTCTTTTAATCGCCTCTTTCATTTTTTCAGTTTTAGGGAAATAGTATCAAATGTCCACTTTAAATAAAATAATTAACAAAATGTCTACTATCTTTTAGACGTTAAATTAGTGTAAAAAAAAAAAAAATCAAATGGAGAGATAATTAAATCACCCCATAATACCCTTAGGTTAGTTTCGTTTGATAATAGATTTAATAATTACATAAAACAATTAAATAATAAAAAAATATAGGTCAAATGTCCCCATCTAAAATTAGGGAGAGAATATCTCCTTATCTCATTATCTACGATTTTTTATATAAATTTTTCAGTTCAGATTTTTTATAACCTAGATTCGATTATCTTTAAAGAAAAAAAAAACAATATCAATTCACATCTCACGATTTCCTATTTCCTATCCACGTTTTTGCGATCAATCTTAAAAAAAAAAAAAAAGATTTTGATCTACGTTTCTTCAAAGTTTTGTGCCGACCACTCCAAAATCTCAGAACTAACACACCTTCTTCACCTCTTAGATCGGTGTTTGTTCAGTGTAGCAATCGATTTCCACCCACAAGTTGTGAGGGTGCACTACATTTTTTTCATCGAGATTCAAAGTGTAAAAAGAATCTAGATTTTATGGATTATCGCCGATCCCTTTCATAAAACAATCGACAATGGAAGTTACACCCACAACAACTACAAACATCACGGTTGCATTCAACGGTAATTGAGACAGAAGGAAAACGTACTCAAACTACAAGACAAGTGTGATCGAAGTTGGTCATGACACCACGTTTTCCCAACTCTTAGCATCCACCATAGCAACCTTTGAGTTGAACCCGAGCTACACGATCGAGGGCATGGTGTTGTACAAAAATTGGTTTGTCACTAATTTACACATACTTCGTCATAGTACATAGAACATGGGACACAAACCATCAAGCAAGCTTATTTAAGTTGGCAATTCAATTATAAACTAACCAGGTACAATATCAACAATAAATTACGTTATTCCCTCAATACATACATACATACATACATACATACATACATATTACCTACATAACAACATTTTTCATGATCAACATTGTACATAGGGGACACGCAACATTATTCATGATCTCCATATACAATTTTCATAATACTATTTATGATCTACATATAGCAACATATCCCTACATATCTGATGCATGTAAGTTTTAAAAAAATAAATCAGAAGAAAATATATCCCTACATATCTGGTTGTTTATCTTTCCTCAATTGTGGGTGCTGCAATATTTTAAATAGCAACAGAATATTTGAAAGAAATCAAAAGAAAAAAATTAGAAGAAAAAAATCAAATTTTAACAAACGACCATTAAAGATAAAATAGATTAATCAATTAAAATAAGAGATTAAGATTGACGGTAGAATAGTCCATCATTTTTAAATTAACTAATTAATTAATTCAGAATAATTAAAATGGACATTTATTTAAAGTTTAAAAGAGAGTAGACATGTTCTTAATTATTTTTCTAAATTAAGACATTTACCTAGTCAACCCTAACAAAAATAACTCAACCCTTAAAAATATCCATAAGGCATATAGGCCCATCTGAGTTACCCTCGGTCAAGAACTATGTCCTAGGGGAATTTGGCAATAGTCCTTAATAATGAGTGGTGAGGGAAAAAAAGGTCTTTTATGGGGAGTTTTTTTTGTTTTTTGGTTTTTTTTTAATGAGAAATCAAATGATTGTGTTTGAATAAAAAATCATACACACATCGATGTACACAACGAAAGTTGTAAGTCAGCATCTTCATGTACAAAGACCAATCTAAAAAACACAAAATAATAACAATGGGAGAAGACAATGATATACATGTGTAACACCCTAGTTCTATATTGTTTTATTAAAAAGGTTAATCACTTAATCATAATTTTTCTATGAAAAACAACTATTAATTTTTTAATAATGAACAAACGTTTATTTTGGGATTGGCACTAAAATCACTTTTATGACTTAGGGGTTTTATTTACCTCGAAGGGGAAGGTTATTTTTAATATAAATAAAACAAGAAAAACATTTTTTCTCCTCATTTTTATCACATAGCCACCCAGCCCTCTTTCCTCTCTCACGCACGTCGACCAACCAATCCCTTCCCTATCACTGTGCGCCATGTATCCCTTCTTCCACCGCCCAAATCTACCCCCTTTCATCTAAGTTGTCCACGTGTCGCTCCTTTGCTAGTGGTTGCACCTTCGCAAGGATCGCCCTTGCTCAGCCCCTCTCGCTCGCATTCTTGGGTAGACAATGACACCTTTCCGTCATTCTAGCTCGAGTTTTGGTGTGTTTCACTACCGATTAGAGGCTTCTTGGTCATGTCACAGTCAAGTTCTAACAACCATGAAGCCAACCAAAGCAGTGAAGGTGGGTTCCCTCACCGGTCTTAGTCGGCTCCAATCCACAGTCCTTCGCATCGTTGTCGTCCTCAACTGCAAGTTTTCTCCTCCTAACAACGTTCTCTGTTGACTCTCGCTTTCAACTAAGTTCAATACCGCCGTTAATGGAGTTTTTCGGTGATGGGGGTTTTAAACCCATTTATTCTTTTATAGTTTGACGGAGTTAGAGAGCCTCGCTCACGATTTCGAGACCAGATCCATGACCAGAAGAGCGAGATGAAGAAAAAGAAGTAAGTTTCCTGTAGTTTTGTGGCAACGCGTAGTCAGCTCAGTTTTTCATCCCCATTCGCGTGGTGAGCTCCGTTTTATCTAATTCTACTTTGTTTTTCCGTTTCGTTAATTTCTATCCTTGATCCTATGTTTAGGTGCTCTCGAGTTTCATCGTTTCGACTCGTGGTTTAGCTTCGTGGTTCGGTCAAGACGTAAAAAAGGTAAGGAGTTCTATTATGAGCCGGATTTGTGGCTTAAAAGCATGAGATTAGGGACTTGTTAGAATATATTGGAAATGATGGTTTATGACTTTATACATGATTATTGTGGTTGGAATCTATATGATTGAACTCGCTATACTTGTGATAGTATAGAATCATAATGAATCTCATGAACTACTTTCTGTCTTTGACTGTTGTGCCTTTGTAATCGAAACGTCATTCCCCGAATCGTAAGTTTTGCTCGTATATGTGATGAACTATTTATCTGTTTGATCTTTTGAATGACTGAATTTCTTATGGTAATGCATGTAGTGTTTGTGACTGAAATGCCCCTAATGTGTTAGGTAGCTAATGAATGGACATGTGTATGTTTCGTTGTTGCTTGTTTCATCTCTGATTGGTTGTGCACCTGTTAGCATGTTTCATGTTCGGTTCCATATATGTTTGACTGTATACGTGCTGTAATGATTATATGCTCGGTTTCTTTGTTTTGGCCGCCTAGGGATTTACTTGTAAATGATCTGTTATCATGATACCTAGTTTGGATTGATTATGATCACCATTAGAATAATTAGGCTCTGTTATCGTGTTAACCACCTCGTGGAGCAGCTAGCTCACCCCTGCTAGAACTCGTGTTGCATGATTAATATCGTGTTATTGATGTGACTCGCTAGTACACCTTAAGAATCAAGGGAGGATATAGATCCTCTTTACTTCGAGATACGTGGTTAGACTACACTAACCTATGGGTTGACTCCTTCATCCGACCAAGGTGGCTGGATCTCATCCACGTGTTATATTGTATGTGGAACAATGAGTTCCTTGATTGTTGAGTACACGTTGCGGGTTTCATCTACCTTCGGGCTGGCAATTGCACTCGCCTAGGCTAGGCTGGACCTCGTGTGACTCTAGTGCTAGTTAACTCTCTTATATTATACTCGTGGAATCCTATATACTTTGTGCATGGTTCCACTAGTTTACCCGTTGCAGTAGCGTAAAATAAGGGGTCAGTCCAAACTCGTTTGACCTCTTCACCTATTGTTTGACCCGTCTATTGTGGTACCCACCTCCGTGGGGGCTGATTTACCCATAGGCGGAAGAGGCTATTGGGACAGATGATGGTGTAGAGGGATGCCTGTCGATGAGCCTGTATGCATTTTGGGATGTTGTTTGTAGGCAGGTCAGTCCCCTCATGCTAGGGGTTAGCAGATGGTGCCCCTAACCCGAGGTTTAGGGATCATGCAGTTTCCCTCACTCGTGGCTCTCCCTGACAGGATCAGGTGAGTTTATAAGCATTTAAGTATGCTTTTGTTGACACGACCCGAATGTCGTTGTCTTGACCAAGGTTTAGGGATCCTGTATGGTTCCCTAACTCGTGGTTCTTCCCGAATCGTTAGGTGACTCTTGATTTACATTTGTATATGCCCTGCTGATACTTTATTAGAGTGGCGCAGTAGAAGCGTGGTGGGTTTGATGGGTTGCGATTTCGGTGCTAATATAATATTCTATAATTAATTCAAAGTCAACTTAAGCTAAGTGTAACTTAGAATCGCTTACGCGCAAGTATACGTGGTCTGAAATTGCAGCAAGTAATAAGTATATAACTTTAGCGATCCCACAGAGATTGATGTCTAGAACTAACGCTATTAAGTTATAGTCGTGCATAAAAGTAAAGTATGTGTGTTTAAGTTATTGTGGTTTGGTTGAAATGCAATCATGTAAACAAATATGATGCAATGAGTAATGCTAAACTAACAATCCTAGAGCATTCTAAGCGCGCAGACTAGTCAACGAGAGTATTGCTTCCCTAACAAATAAGTACTTCCGCACTTAATGATCTATGGCAGAACTAGCTTCCACTATGAACTCCATACTTGGCAACAGGGCAACGCAAGCATTAGTGAGGTTATTCCTAACACTCTAAGTAGTGGACAGATGTTCACACAACCTAATGTAGCATACTGGGTCAACATGCGGTTCCTTCTTCCGATCTCACCATAAGGTATACGTGTAGGTAGCTAAGCGACGCATATATATAAAGATTAACATGCAGCAGTGTAAAACTCAATGACCTACGCTCTTAGCACACTTCTATTTATGAATAGTAAACATAAATTCCTGCATCACAGCTATAGAGATAAACATCAAATAGAAGGTAAACCAGATGATTTTAATGCAACTAAGAAATGTTCAAATCTACAAACTACTCCTAATAAAACAGTAAAATGGAATTGGCACAGTCGAAAGTGTGAAGTCCCCTTGTCATTGGCTCCTAGACACCACCAATTGTTTCTCTCTGCGATAGGCTTCATGGCCGACTGGCCAGTTCAACTTCCTCGGCTCCATGTCTTAGTATTTATAGGATTGAATCACTTGGCCACCAAGTTGAGGTGAGCTGTGAAATCTTCATTAATGCAGCATTCCTTGATTTTCGTAGGAATTTATTTGATTGACGCCGCCTTGTTTACTTGATTGATTTTTTATTATTTTCTTGTTGACATATCTTTCTCGAGCATGTTTTTATTTTGAATTCGCTCTTTTTTGCACTGCTGATCATCGCTCGTGCTAATTGTCCTTTCTGTGGTGTAGTTAATAAGTCCTGTCATTAGCATTGATTAGGCACAGTTTACTTAAGATTTATGCTAAAAACATGGAACTACGCTGTCAATGCTCAATTATGAATGCATGCTGACTTTCTAAGTTATTTCATCATATTTCTTCCATTAATGCTTGCTTTTCCCCTTTAATTCAAGAATAATGGAAACTAAGACAGCCTAAAATATGCTCTATTTAAGAGCTATAAGGGTCCCTAACGTAGGTTATGCTACCCGAGGCATTTATGTATCTCTTTGTCGATACGCTATCAAAGATATTCAATAGAAGCGTGGTCGGTCCCTAACGTAGGTTAGGCTACCCCGAAACAATTGTGTATATCTCCGTAGCACCTCCTGACGGGTCTTTAACGTAGATCAGGCTACCCAGAGATATTTGTGTATGTCTCTGCAGACACAGTATGAGACGTGTCCCAACCAAGGTTTAGGGAACTTGTGTATTTCCGTCACTCACAGTCCCTTCCTAACAAAGGTTAGATGACTTTCAGCATCAATTATGCCTGACATTCTATTATATCTTTACTCATGGTTTGCTTGCCATCGTTTAACATTATTTGCTTGTGAACGACCCGTGGGCTGGACACGCATGTACGAGGCACTTAGCTTCAGTTGTCGTATCTTCTAGCTTATTTTTGTTTGCATGCTTAACCTCATGGTAGGGCTCCTTACTGGGTATATTTCGATATAGTTACCCCTTACATTTTCAAGTATAGACCTATTCTGAGGTGGCTAGGCTGGGAGTTGCATCGATTATGGAGACGGTGTCATTATTTTCTTTTCTGTATTGTTTTACTTCGTGTCGAACTTACGTTTAAAACTATGTTGAACTGTATTTCGTTTTGAACTATCGAGATCCCAAACCATGTTTTGTATGTTTTTCGAACTATTAGTGGTGTTTCATGATTTTATGAGTTTTCATTGGAAATTACATGTGATTATTAAATCGATTTTATGAATTTTAAAATACATGCGCCTGTAACATCCCATTAGACTATTTTAGAAAGTTGGGTCGTTACAGTTTGTATAGGGACTTGATAGAATTTACGGGAAATGATGCTTTATGACTTGTTACATGGTTGTTGTGGTTGGAATCTATGTGATTGAACTAGCTATACTCGTGATAGTGTAGAATCGTAATGAATCTCATAAACTGCTTTCTGTCTTTGATTGTTGTGCCCTTATGATCAAATCGTCATTCCCCGAATTGTACGTTTTGCTCGTATACGTGATGAATTATTTATTTGGTTGATCTTTCGAATGATTGAATTGCTTATAGTAATGCATGCAGTGTTTGTGACTGAAATGCCTTTAATGTGTTAGGTAGCTTATGAATGGACATGTGTATGTTTCTTTGTTGCTTTTTTCATCTCTGACTGATTGTAAACGTGTTAGCATGTTTTCATGTTCGGTTCCATCTATGTTTGACTGTATACATGCTACAATGATTATATCCTCGGTTTCTTTGTTTTGGCCACCTAGGGGTTTGCTTGTAAGGATCTGTTATCATGATACCTAGTTTGGATTGATTATGTTCAACGTTAGAATACTTAGGCTCGGTTATTGTGTTACTACCTAGTGGAGCAACTAGCTCACCCCTGCTAGGACTCGTGTTGCGTGATCAATATCGTGTTATTGATGTGACTCGCTAGTGCCTCTTAGGAATCGAGCAAGGATATGAATCTTCTTTACTTTGAAACACGTTGTTGGGCTGCACTAACATATGAGTTGACTCTTACATCTGATTAAGGCGGTCAGATCTCATTCAACTGTCACATTATGTGTGAAACTACAAGTTCCTTGCATGTTAAGCACCGTTGAAGGTTGCACCAACCCTCGGATTAGCAGTTGCACTTGCCTAGGCTAGGCTGGACTTTGTGTGTCTCTAATGCTAGTTATCTCTGTTATGTTATACTCATGGAACCTTATATTCTTTTTGCATGGTTCCACTAGTTTACCTGTTGTAGTAGCGTGAGAGGGGGGGCCAGTTCGAACTCGCTTGACCCCTTCACCTACTGTTTAACCTATCTATTGAGGTACCCACCCCTGTGGGGGCTAGTTTACCCATGGACAGAAGAGGTCACTAGGACAGATGATGGCTCAGAAGGATGCCTGTCAGTGAGCCTCCATACATTTCAAGATGTTGTCTATAGGTAGGTCGTTCCCCGCATGCCAGGGGTAAGCAGATGGGACCCCTAGCCCGAGGTTTAGGGATTCTGTAGTTTCCCTCACTCATGGCTCTCTCTGACAGGATCAGGTGACTTTATCGTCATTCGAGTATGCTTTTGTTGACACGACACGAGTGTCGTTGTCCTGACTCGAGGTTTAGGGATCTTATGTGGTTTCCTCATTCGTGATCCTCCCCGACAGGGTCGGGTGACTCTTTATTGTCTTTTATGTATGCCCTGCTAATACTTTATCAGAGTTGCACAGCGAAAGCGTGGTGGGTCTCTAACGTAAGTCATGCTTCCCCGAGGCATTTATGTATGTCTCTGTCGATATGTTATCAGAGTTACGCAGCGAAGCGTGGTGGGTCCATAACGTAGGTCAGACTACCTCAAGACAGTTGTGTATATCTCCGCAGCACTGCATGGCGGGTCTCTGATGTAGGTCAGGCTATCTTGAGACATTTATGTATGTTTCTGTGGATACGATATGAGACGTGTCCTGACTCGAAGTTTAGGAAACTTGTGTGTTTCCCCCACTCGCGGTCCTTCCCTGACAGAGGTCAGATAACTTTTGGCATCGGTTATGCCCAACATTCAATTATATCTTTGCTTACGACTTGCACGCTGTCGTTTTACATTGTTTGCTCGTGACCAGCTTGTGAGCTGGATACGCATGTGCAAGGCACTTAGCTTCGGTTGTCATATCTTCTAGTTTGTTTCTGTTTGCATGCTTAACCCCATGGTGGGGCTTCTTATTGGGTATATTTCGATATATTCACCCCTTACATTTTCAGGTATTGACCCATTTTGAGGTGGCTAGGCTGAGAGCTGCATCGATCATGGACACAGTGTTGTTATTTTCTTTTCCGCATTATTTTACTTCGTTTCGAACTTATGTTTAAAACTCTGTTAAACTATATTTCGTTTTAAACTATCGGGATCTCGAACCATGTTTTGTATGTTTTTCGAACTATCAGTGGTTTTTCATGATTTTATGAGTTTTCGTTGGAAATTGCATATGATTATTAAATCGATTTTGTGGATTTTAAAATACATGCACCTGTAACACCCCATTAGAGTATTTTAGGAAGTCGGGTCGTTACAACATGGATGTATAATGGATTTTCAAACGGTATGTATAACCATTAATGCATCATTGCAGAGATTGTATTTGTACATGAGATGTACGTCACAAAACGAATTATAAACCTTGAAATTAAGTGAGTCAAACTTTCATAGTTTAAAGATGTCAATATACATGCACGTTTACATCTCATACATAAGTCAACCAAAATGTCTCACAAGTATGTCGATTTCCTCTATTTCTTATTCTAGCCTTGTTCTTAACTCCATTATTCTTCATTTTACATCTCAAGATGAAAGGAGGTGTATGTTTATATACTAGATCTTCAATTAATTTTTCCAATTTTTAAAATTCAAAATAGTATCTAACGTTTTTTTGGGCTGATTTTCATATAATTATGAATTAAAAACCAACTTTTTTTTCTTTCAAAGATCTCTACTTAAAAAAAAAAAAAAAAAAAAAAGATTTGAATTACATAGACGGTTATTCAAAAATTAAATTTTAAATAAATTAGATTTAATTTTTATAGACGATGGAGAATCTTAATTGAAATTAATAAACCCATAAAAATCTAATTAATTGTAAGGGTACAAATATCAATTACAATATATTTAATTATTTAATTATTTCTATAATCTTAAATTTATACATTTATTTAAACTATTTAGAATGATAGATATTCTCTTTTATTAATATTTTTTTAAAGTAGTCATTTTCCATGTCTTCCTATTTAAAGTAGATTTTTTAAATTGTCAAAAGTTTAATTTTATTTGAAAAATTGTGATAAAAAGTTAAGAATGTCACTTTTATCCATAATTAAAATACTTTTTTTTTTTTTATAGTTTTCAAATCATCTTTTAGCAATATAAATAAATAAAAATAAGATTTTTTATTACATGAGTTTTTTTTTTTTTTGACAAATTTACTACATGGATTTTATCGAATATTAGATTGTATATTTACATTAAAAATAAATCTTTCCTACTTAGTTTAGAGTTTTATTGGTTTAGGGTTTAGTATTTGAAGTTTGGGATTTAATATTCGAGACTTTGGTTTTGAATTTAAAGTTGAGTTTTTTAGATTTAGGATTTTGGGGGGTTTAGTCAATATATGGTAGCTTCCTATTTCACTAACTTTTCATACAAGCTCAATAACCAATTGTACAAATCAACAATCCATGGGGTTGTCATTAGTAGGGTACAACTAATCTATCTCACAACATTCTAAACCAACTCACATTCTCTAGATAAAATAGAGAATCAAATGTAATTTCTGTGTATATCTCTAAGTGTTTACAAGCAGCTATTTATAATGGTTGAGTTACAAGAATATAGGAATATCAAAACAAATTGTAAACTAATTATGGTTACAAGGTTGTTGTAAATAAATAAAAATAGTTCAAAAGATATTCCTATATACCCCCCTCAAACTCAAGACGGAGGTTGAATCATGAGTTTGGTCGTACAAAGTTGAAAAGAATGAGAGGATAACGCCTTGGTGAATATATCAGCGAGCTGATCCTTGGAGGAAACATATCGTTCGACAACGTCTTTACGAATGACTTTTTCACGCACAAAGTGGTAGCCAATCTCAATGTGTTTGGTGCGAGCATGGAACACGGGGTTGCTAGCAAGAGAAAGGTAGAGATATTATCACACCATAGTATTGGAAGAGCATGTAGAGATATACGAAGATCACATAAGAGTTGGCATGGCCAATATACATTAGAGGTAGTGTTCGCTAAAGCCCGATACTCAGCCTCAGTTGACAACTCAGTCTCAGTTGAGGAGCGAGACACGTTTGGTTGTTTATTAGCAGACCAAGATATGGGGTTACGACCGAGGAGAACAACATAACCAGTGGTGGAATGATGATCGACCGAGTCATCAGCCCAGAGAGCATCGCAATAAGTTTACAAAGATAAGTCACACGGTTGAAAGGAAATTCCTAAATGTAGAGTTCTAACAAGATATCTCAATATTCTCTTGACAGCCGAGAAATGTATAACGGTTGGACTTTGCATAAATTGACTTATGTGGTTGACGGGCAAAAGCAATATCTGGGCGTGTGAATGTTAAGTATTGGAGAAAGCCAACGAGTCGTCGATAATTAGCCGTGTCTGAGTAAAGAGGAGCAGAAGCATGAAGGTCAATAGTGGTGGACATTAGTGTGAGGCATGCTTTAACAGCATTCATTCCAGATGTGGCTAATAAATCAGATAAGTACTTAGCTTGATTCACAAATATGCCATTTAAGAGGTACGTAATTTCCAAACCCAGAAAGTACATTAGTTGTCCCAGGTCAAAAATCTGAAATTCGACAGCAAAAGCAGTTTTCAAAGTTGCTATGTAGCACAGGTCAGATCCAGTGATGATTATATCATCAACATATAGTAATAAGTAAGTGATAGATAAATCTATCATACCACGCTTGAGGTGCCTGTTTTAGGCCAGAAAGACTTTTCTTTAAAAAATAGACATGATCTGAACAAGTTTTGTCAAAAAATCCAGCTGGTTGAGACATGTAGACATCTTCTCACAAACTTCCATGGAGAAATGCATTCTTGACATCCATTTTATGCAGGGTCCATTTATATTGAGCAACTAGTGAAAAAATGATTCGAATGGTTGGCTTTTTCACAACAAGACTAAAAGTTTCATCAAAATCATACCCCTCAACTTGATTATAACCCTTGGCCACTAGGCGGGCTTTGTAACGAGCAATAGTTTCGTCTACGTTGTATTTGGTATGAAACACCCATTTACTTCCAACTATATTCATGTGAGGCTGGCGATGAACTAACATCCATGTGCCTTGTTCTTGAAGAGCCATGAACTCGTCTGCCATGGAAGCTCGCCAATGTGGTGATTTGGAGGCTTCAATGTAGAAGGTTAGATCTGTCAGTGGAGATGAGATAGTGGTGAGCAAGGCACGAGGCTTATATATACCAGACTTCGAACATGTCTGCATTTGATGGGTGTTCACTGAAGGATTGATGGAGGAAGAAGTGGTGTCAGAGGTTTAGTGAGTATTAAGTGAAGAATTAGGAAGTGTTGTTGAAGATATAGGATCTGAAGGTGTTAGTAGGTTGGGTGAGAGGGGATTGAGAGAGGTTAATTGTACTGTGGAGACAGGCAAATCATTAGCATTAAACATAGTGGCACCTGGTATAAATTGGTCATGATAGGGGACAGATAAAGGTATAGTGGCAGGGTTTTGGGACGAAGATTGACGATTTAAAAGATTTTGCAAGTGTGTTGGAGAATTGTTTGAAAATGAGAGGCAATAGGTAGCAAAGGGGAAAATGTTTTCATGAAAAATAATGTGGCAAGAGACTGATGTTTTTTTTTTATTGAATATTGTAACAAATGTACCCTTTATAGTCAAAGGTGTAACCGAAAAAGATATGTTGAGAAGTCTTGTGTTCAAGTTTGTGATGGTTATAAGGTTTCAAAAGAGGATAACATGCACAACCAAAAAATTTAAGATGTAGTAATTCCAGAGTTTTTTTAAATAATTTTTCAAAAGAAGACATCATTTTTAAAGACTCAGTAGTCATTTGATTTATCAAGAAGACAACAGTAGAGAAGGTATGGGGGAAAAATGAGATAGTAACAGATGAATGATATAGGAGAGACATTGCAGTTTCAATAATGTGTCTGCGCTTACGTTCGATGACTCTGTTTTGTTCTGGTGTGTATGGACAAGATTTCTAGTGATGGATACCTTTGTTATTAAAAAGAGAGGAGACGTTATAATTGCAAAATTCACCACCCCCATCAGATTGAAATGTTTGTATGCAGGTAGATAACATGTTTTCAACAAAAGGGATAAACTTTTGGAGTATAACCACAACATCAGATTTATATATAAGAGGAAACAACCATGTGTATTTACTAAAATCATCAATAGTATTAACATAATAGCGATAATTATTAACGGAGGTAACTGGAGATGAACCCCATACATCGCTATGAAGTAATTGCAAAGGTTTAACAGAAATAGAATGTGATAAAGGAAATGACAGTTTATACATCTTGGCATGCAAACAACTGATGCATTCACAAGTAGACAATAAATTATTCAGAGAAATGTCGATACGGTTTAATGAACAACGTAAAACCTTGGGTGATGGATGTCCGAGGTGGAGATGCCACAAAGATGACTTCTTATTTGCTAACAAACTGAAAATTTTTGGTTGTGCAGCGGTTGAAAGAAATCTTGGAATTGGGTAGAGGCCATTAACACTTGTGCCCTTATATAGAATTTGTCCCAAATTTTTATCCTGAATAAGGAAGGAGTCAACATTAAAAATAAAAATACAATTATTATCATTACAGAATTTATTAACCGAAAGAAAATTTTGGGCAATGTTAGGAGAATGATAGATATTTTTAAGATTAAAGATATGAGAAGGGGTGGGAAGTATACCAGCGTCATTATGTTTAATATTAATGGGTTGTCTATTTCAAACATTGACAGATTCTTCACCATTATAAGGATGGGCAAGGTCAAGGTTGGAGAGATCATTGGTCAGATGGGCATTGCAACCACTGTTGAACTGCCAATAACTTTGAGAATCAAACAAACTTGGAGAATTAAATGAATTTACAGCCATTGCTGCTAACTGAGCTGGAGGGTGACGTCCCTGAAAAGCAAAGTCCATGCGATGATAACAATCTAAAGCATTATGGTCTGATTTATAGCAAATTTGACAAAAAGGTCCACCATCAGTGTGTATTTGCTGTTAAAATTGTTGATTTAAAGAATTTAAAATTTTTGCAGCATGCCAAATTGATTTGGTGAATGATTTCTAGGCTAAGAATTAAAATGCCTATAATTAAAGGAATCTAAGGGTCCAGAAACCCACTTTGAATTGCTGTTTGTACCAGGCCCTTGAGCCCACATATCTGATCCATAGTTATAATTATTTCCATACCCATTTCTTGATCCACGACCTCCCCACTGACCTGATCCATTGTTGCTCCACCTAGGGTTATAGCCTCCACGATTTCCTCAATCAAAGCCACCACGACCCCCACGAAAGGGAGATCGACCACCACGTTGGTTATTTCTGCCGGAGAAGACATGATTGGCATTCCCATTGAAGGCCTCCATTACGGTTGGCTGTGGGTTAAGTGCAGGTGTCGCATTCGTCAATGATTTTTCTTCAACATCCAATAATACTTCGAGTTCACCCAATATCACAAGTGTGCTGCTGGTTCGAATTGAGGTTCGAAAAGGACTGTATTCTATTGGTAATCCATTCAATATGTGTAGTAGGGTATCTTCATCATCAATATTGACTGAGGCTGCACCTGATTTGCCTACAATGTCTTTTACCCTTCTTGAAAATTGCTCCACCATTTTTTATGTCTTTTTCTGCACTGTGTATAGAGCATTGCGTAAGGCTAAAATATTCGATCGAGTCTTAGAAGAATACTTATTTGCAAGTGAAGTCCATAGCTGTTTGGACGTGGTAGCATCAGTCACATGAGAGAAGGCCGAAGAGGAGAGCGTGGCATTGATCAAAGTAATGAGAGCTTGATCACGATAAGTCCATTGTAGAAATTCTGGATTAATGACTCTTGTAGTTGTTGTTGAGGATGATTAGCCTGTGTCGCTTGGAAGATATTGGTCGGGTTGAGGTATCGTTGCATCGATATGGCCAAAAAGTGCATGAGCTCGTAGTATTGTAGAGATTTGAACCTTCCATTGAACATAATTTGCGAAGTCCAGGCGAACAGGAATAAGGTTGCATATATTGGATAATAAGAAATGTGAGGTGGATGCAGCAATGTTTAGAGGAATTTGGGTTGGTGGGTTTCCAACCAATTTGAAGAGAAAAAAAAAGGGCGTGAGTCGCTGGCTCTGATACCAAGATAAAATAGAGAATCAAATGTAATTTCTGTGTATTTCTCAAGTTTTTTTACAAGCAGCTATTTATAATGTCTGGGTTACAAGAATACAGGAATATCAAAACAAATTGTAAACTAATTATGGTTACAAGGTTGTTGTACATAAATAAATATAGTTCAAAAGATATTCCTAATAGGGTTTAGTATTTAGTATTAAAGTTTAGTCTTTAGGTAAATCCATGGTTTTTTTTTTTTTTTTGGAGTTCAACAAAAATTGGAGGTGCCTACGACTTCTTAGTTATTGAATATACATTGATGTTACTAAGTTATTGCTCTTGTTAGCCATAATTTCATGAGTTAAATTACTCAAAGTTCTAATTGGTTATTAAAAAGAATTAATCAAAATTAGTATGATAATAGAAGGAAATTAAAATTAAATATCTTAAGATGGTCAAATCCTTTAAGTTTTTAAAATAAATCAAATTTTATAAATATAGTTTTCAAAATTAAATAAAAAAGATTAAACTAGATAGTTAACCTATTAAGATATGGACATAATTCTTTCCATACTAAGTCAATGATATAGGAATTCTTATTCATATACATGTGTGTGTATATATATATATATTATAAGATGTATGCACACACTATCCAATATAGTACCAGAATGTAATAAATTCAAATTAGTATTTTGTTTAATAAAATGAAATTGAGATCAAATTTAAGATTGGTGAATCTCAAAAGAAAAACTATCTTGAAGAACATGTTGAGAATCTCATATTGAAAATGTGAGCATATTCCTTCATACTCATAAGATAGGTGACCTACTACTCTCATCACCAATAAATTTTGAGATGAATGATCATACTATCTCTTTTTCTTTTCTTTTCTTTTTTTGAAAAACCAATACATTCAATCAAACAAACAAGTTCCACAAAAGTCACCCTCCAAAATGGAGCCAATGTTGGGGGAGATTTCCCCTCCGAGCACCACAAAAGACCTTTTTCGCTAACAAGTCAGCCGCCCTATTACAATAAGCAACTTGTTCAATACCAAGAGAAGCAATTAAATGTCTAATATCAACTACAATATTGTTGAATTCTGAAATACCTGAGGAGTCGTAAACAACCGCATTGACCACATTAAAGCATCGAACTCCACCAAAATCGGCGACAAAACATCTCTTTATAAATTATATATATATATGTATATATGTATATATATATATATATATATATATATATATATGTATGTATATATAGAGAGAGAGTGAGTAGTTTGGGTGCTAGCTAGGCAGCCTCCCATTTTTGCGTCCTGCCACTTATCATATTTCTATTTGTTAATATTATATCTTTATTTTTTCCTTCTCTCAGTCCTCGCAGCAGCGTCAGTTAAGTTTTTAAGATTTTATTTTTCAAATCTTTTCAAGTTGCTTTTAAGTTTTTAAGATTTTTGTTTTTTCAAATCTTTTCATGTTGCTTTTACGGATCAATCATTCCAATTTCCATTTTAATTTTCATTCCATTTTATTGAGAGGGTTTTTGTTTTGCTATTTCTCCAACTAATAATTTTCAACTAAATCTCAAAATTCTCATAAATTTTATTTTCATTTTTAACTTGATCAAAAAATTAATTTCACTTTTCATTCTATCATTCTTTAAATTTCATTTCTATTTTGATTTTATTCTTGTAATTTTTTTTTGTTTCATTTTAAAATTTAAAATCTTTGCACAGTAAAAAAATCACATAGTAATTTATTTACGGTTGATGTACTAACCAACACAAGAAAAATTATGTTTTCTGTTATTTTTTAATTTTTTTAAGTCAATATTAAGATTTGGAGTCAAAGATTACTTTCTTTTTTTTTCATAATAAAATATTTACAAGTATAAAGAATAAGTTAATGAAATTTTCAACATCATTTTGTTAGAACTTTCACATTACTGTTCACAACATTTCACTCAATTAAGTTTGGAGTATTTACTCTTAATAAATTTTGTTTAATACATACAATGAAAGTCAAAGACTCGAAATAATAATATAACAGAAATCACACAAATTATAACTTTATAGATCTTTCAACAAAAAAGTAACTACTTTTTAAGAAATAAACAAAAAATAAAGATCTACATTGAATTACCCTATTACAATATTAGATAAGTTTGAACAAAACATATATATGTTCCAAATTATCAATCTTCAACCTGTTGGATTTTGTTACCAAATGTTATTGTTTCCTGAAGAAAAAAAAAATCATTAATAAATAATATCTACAATGTAACTACATATTTTAAACATAAAATTTACCTCAAGCATTTGAGTGAATGACATA
>JBBMKA010015269.1:0-31729 GCA_037833695.1 Sechiopsis laciniata
TATATATTAAATATAAAATTGAATTTTATGTCATAATGTCTTCATCTATCAATTTTGTGTCTATTAGAGCCATGAATTTTGAAAAACATTGAATAGGTGAATGATCTATTAGACACAATATTGAAAATTCAAGAACGTATTGGATATAGAATTTAAAGCTCAATAACATATTAGACACTTTTTATGAATCAAAGACTTATTATATCTTTAAAAATTCAAAGATTTATTAAATACAAAATTGAAAGTTTAAGGATTAAATAGGTACAAATTTAAAAGTTCAAAAATTGAGCTTGTAATTTAATCACAAATGTACGTAGTCCATAAACTTTAAAGTTTGTGTCAACTAAAATTTCATTGATCTAAAAAAAGTAAGTACGAAAATTTCTTGGTAGGTAGTTATCATGGATTGAACTCATCTCCTTAAATATCTAAAACTCTCTTTAACCACTTGAGCCACTCCATGATATAGTTCTAAACTTCAAATATTGAAATTTAAATAACATCTTTGGTCAATATACAAGAGCAAGAATAATAATTCAATGACATCAAGGATTGAACTCGTGACCTTGGTGTTGAACTAGATTTCTAGCCACCAACCCTGTCAATAATTACAATTAAAAGTACTAAACTTTGTAATCTCAAAATATTCATCCAAATAAATTACACCCTAAACCCTTAATTACACCAACTTAGACATAACTCAAGACAAGTGGTAAAAAGTCCTCAATTCACATACTATCAACTACACTTCAAAAAGCTTCTCAAAAATAAAAAAATTTAAAAAAATAAAAAACTACACTTCAAAAAACTAAAATACCATTTCAATTCTATAAATATTTATAAAGTTAAAAGGGGTTTTTTGGTGGCCACCTACTAAAAAATAATTTTCTACAAATTTTTTGACATCAAAATATTGTAGGATTTGAGGAACATTAGTCGAGATTCACACAAATTGATCTAGTCACAAATATTATTAAAAAAAAAAAGCTGAAGTTCCAAAATATTTGTGAACTTAAAAAGAAGAAAAAAAGTATTAATAGATAAGTTGGTGCATTGTGGGAAAAGGTGATTACAAATACCAATTTCAGGGATCAAACTCGTGATCGTGAAGTGAAAATGGATTAACACCAAATCAAATAATCAATCGCACTACCAACCCATTCGGTGTGGACAAGGTGATCAGTGTGACAAAGTTACTTTTACCTAATTCATATATACATCATTTACATTTTGAAGGTAAATTTTAACGTATAAAAGACATTAAAAAAATGATATGATACTAAAGTGAACCATCGTGGAGCTAATTTAATGGTAAAAAGAGTCCTAAATAATTATGAGGTAATAGATTCAATTTATGATGGTTACCTACATAAAATTAATTTTTTACTAACACATAATCAAAGTGCACGTAAACAGACTCAAACGCTCAAAACCTAAAAGAAAATATATGTACTAAACTCAACAAAAGCACAAAGAAATATGGTTTTCGTGGAGATATGATATGATCAATTAGTTATAGACATGTAATTAATAATACAACTCCAATAATGTTTCTTTCTTTCTTCTTCTTCTTCTTCTTTCTTTTTCTTTTTTTTTTTTTTTTTGCATACTCAAAGAAAGATGATAAAACTTCATCATTTAACAAAGAAAAATAAAGGCTATATTATGAAGCTAAACTAGTAAAAAAATTGCACTGGATCCATACAAAAATTTGATAGAACAAACAGGAAAAAAAAAACACTGAAAATGGAAAAGGAATCAATTTTCTTGCATACCTAAGGAGTTCATAGAACACAAAGTTTTTGGAGTTATTGATGGAAGATTCCTAAGAGATCGCACGATCCAATAAACGATCACGAATCGACTTTGACATCGTCAACAAGACGAACATTGGATCAATGCGATCCCTTTGGAACTCTCCACCTGCACCATGGTTCATACTCTCAAAAATGAAAAGGAAAAAATAAAGAAGCAAAAAAAACTTGTAAGATCATATTATATTCAGAGAAAATACCTTAATTTATCATAGTCTTTTTTTGGTTATTTATAGAAAAGAAGAGATTGGCAAGTGGGCTTGTTTTGTCCCATTAGCTAACTTATATCAGTTATTTCCTTGTGTGCTCATGTTTTAAGTGTGGTGAGGAGTTTATGCAGAAGTGATAACTAACTTTTCTTTTCTTTTCTTTTTTACTTTTTGTGAAATTACTTAAAACCCAAACTTAGTTCTTGTGGTTAGATTTTAAGAGATATTAGTTCAAAAGTATTTCGGATAGGTCAAGATCACTTTTATTGTAGGGTATTTTTCTTGATAAAAAGGAAAGAAATTCTACTAGTTATAAAGTTTTTTTTAAAAAAAAAACAAATATACCAAAAATCAATTTAAGTATAATAAAATTTGAGAACAGACATTCCACTCACTTGTAACATTTTGGCTCACAAATTAATGGTTTCAATTAAGTTAAACTGATTGAAAATAATCTAATAAAAACAATTAAATGGAACTTATTGAAATTAATAAGTTAAACGAATTGAAAACAATCTAAAACTTATTGAAGATCATAAAAGTTAAAATATTTTATTATATGTATGAAATATTGTCAAAATTAAAATAGAAATACTAGAATTCACTCCTACAACAAATTTTATTTTATCATATCTAAAATCATGACATGGCAAAAAGTAATTAGCAATCCAAAATCATTTTCTAACACGATATCAGATCTATTTGTATGTGTATATTTTTCAAAAAAAAAGTCTACTTTTAAATAAGAGTTTGGGTTTCGGATACTTTTGGCAACATTTTGAAATTTTTGTAGATAGCAAATTATAGTACCCCTATTTTAATTTTGACAATTTTTTAAAAATATTTCATACATAATAAATATTTAAACTTTTATTATCTTCAATCTATCGTTTTCAATAAGTAGTGAAAGTATTAATTTGTGGGTTTGAATATTATAAGTAGAATATTTATTCTCAATTTTTGTTATTATATTTAAATTTTTTCTAAAATTTTGAATAAAATTTCCTTCTTATTTTATTATTCATAAGAAAATCCTGAATAACTTTTATCTATGTTAAAACTATAAATGTATCATATTTTAAAAAGATGAGTTAATTTTCTTTTCGAGAATCAAATAACTTTCAAACGGGTCGATGAGAAGCTTACATCGTCTTTGACTTTTCGGGCTCGACGAGCAATGAGAAGGCGACGTGTGGCTCCATGGCATTGAATTTTGGTTAATCAAAAATTAAAGTTTGATAGTTATAATGGGGTCAGAAAAGAAAAGACACAGAGATAATGTAGAGCAATAGTATAAAGGAGATTATGAGAATCTGCTGCTATATATGGTTTGTAAAAGACAGATAAAAGTTGTAATCAATTATTAACGGCTAATATTGCAGGGAAGAAACTTGGCAATTTGTCCATTTCAGAAAATGACATATTCCTATTCCTCTCCCTTCTTCTTTATTGTGCTTACCTTTCTATAATATTTTCATATCGATTGGAATCAATTTTCATTGTGTTCTTTATTATTGAGGATCTCGCATTCGGAAAAGTGAGAATGTTTCACCATCTTTATGAAATATTAACTATTTTTTACATAATCGTCAATTAATTTGGATATGGAACATTATATTTTATTCAATATGGTATTAGAACTTATGAAATTTAAAATGACATTTAATTTTTTTTTAAACTTATATCCAATCAATGGTCTAACTAAAAAGACAATCTTGAGGAACATGTTGAGTGATCCAACACTAGAAAGGTTTGTATGCCTCATGACCTTTATATATAACATACCTCCATTAAAAAGATAAGAAAATTTTACAACTTTTATAAGATAAATCAACAACGATATCTCTCATTTTCAGTTATTAATTTTTAGATGGAGTTTGATGCTCAGCTAATATTTACCAATTCCAAAGTGTAAAAAGCAAAGTCCTAGATTTTTTTTTTTTAATCTAACAATAATTGGAGATGGGAAAGGATTCGAGCCCTGTTATGATTGTTTAAATCGAATAGAGCAGGGTGGCAGCCAAAAGAGATTGAAAATAACAATAATGATGAAGATGAATAAGAGAAAAAATGACACAATGATTTAGTGAAAAACTCCTAAATAAGTTAGGGTAAAAACTACGGGAGATAAAAGAACTTTATTATAAAAATAGGAATTACAAACCTTATTTCTAATCTCTACAAAAAAAACAACAAACTTTCTTACAAGGAGTAACACTCCATTTTTATCTCACAATCTCACTCACTATAGATGTGGGATGTCTTGGAATGGTTTGCCAATGAGCAACCACCTATTTATAGTACTCATGAACTTGGGCTCTAAGTAACATACGGTCCACATTTTCCTTTGGTAATCAAGTAAAACATGTAGCTATGATTTTGGCACAACTTCACTTTGGATAAGTATATTTAGAATATTTTTTGACAAGTTGAAATTCTAGATATTTCTTTGACCATCTAGAATAAATAGGTGAGTTCTAGAGTTTTTCTTTGGACTTTGATTTTCTTTGAACCTAAATTCTTTTTTGGACCATAATATTTAGCAATAACTATATGGTTACTCGGTTATATAAGATGTCATTGGAGCTCTACTCATTTTGAAAATAAAACCCTAGATTTTAAACTCTCTTTCATAATCATTTAGATTTTTTTTCCCTTAAAGATGCATGCAAAACTAATTTGATAGAAGAATAAAGAACATTGACAAAGTTTGGTAGAACAATCCATGATTTAGGCACTATTTAAGTGAAAACACCTTTGATATGGATATCTATATATCTTTTAAGATCAGGTAAGAACATAAAACTATCCTAGTTAAAAAAAAAATAAAATAAAATAAAAGAAGCAATGAATGAATAAATAAATAATTGAAAAGGATCCTCAATAAATTGGGGGGTTTCAATTGAAAGAATGTAAAAGGCATTTCTGTCCTTTACATAATTACCTGAAATGAAACAGACTCATGAGAGTAGCAGCTTCACATGCATGTCATATATTGTAAACATTAGCACACTAAGCCTCACTTTCAAGCTCTTTGTATTATAGATTCATGGGAATACTGAAAAATGGATAGAATATAATAAAATCCTAATTTAAAAATTAGATTTGTTTTTATCACCATTTTTTTTAATGATTGTTCTCCTTTTTTTTTCTTTTTTTTTTTTTGAAAAAAAAAATCATTTGAATTTTTAACCAAATTTCAAAAATAAATTTATTTTAAAATTTCCTTATAATTTTCAAAACTTGGCTTAAATTTTGTAAACTTCGATAACAAAAATAGATGATAAAAATAATGAAACACATGAGCAAAAGTTGCATTTATAAGCTTGATTTTCAAACAAACGAAAAAGAAGGTTACATTTAATAACTATTTGAGTTTGAATTTTGAAAATTGTAAATTGTAAAATTTTTTTTTAGTTCAACAACAAATAAAAGTGAAAAAAATCGAATTTATGATTTCTTGATTATAAGTATATATTCAAGCAAGAAATTTTGGGAATAATATTTGATTCTCATCATTTTTCTATCAAAGAAGTTCATTTTCATAAGAAAATATTTGAATTTATTTTTTTAGTTTTCAAAACTCAACTTGATTTATGTATTCATGATCTCACATCGGTAAGATTGAATACCTGACATTCTTTGATAAGATGCATGAACTAGTAAATCAATTGGTTTTGAAATGAAACGCCACATTTATTTAATATGATATTAGAGTTCATTGACTTCAAACAAGTATTTGATCTCAGAACAATAAGAAGTATATGTTGAAAATTTAACATTATATGATCTTGGAACAGTAAGAGGTATATGTTGAGAATTTAACATTATATAATAAAATGTATGAACTACGCTTTTCTGGACTAATTTGTCAGTTTCAATCGCATTCATAGATGAAAGTAATGTTTATAGACTTAATTCTTAAAACCAAACACTTCAGAGCCAAATGATAATTAAACATGTCTCAACATTTTAAATAAGTTCATAAACACTAGTTTTACCATAGATAGTTTATACATATATAATTTCACTAAAAACTCAAGAAGACCTTAGTAAAAAAATTTCGAAAACAACATGCATAAATTTTTATAAAACTAACTTTAAGAACCAAAATATAATAGTTATTTTATTATTAGTATAGTTGATAACAAAACTTATCATTTTAATAGTAATTTGATGATACAACTCCATCCCACAATAACTATTGATTTCAATTTTCATACTATATTTGTCCCCTTGATTTGATGCATGTGGGGCTCAATGTTTGGCTTCTTCAAAACTAAAAATAGTAATTAAAAGTTTCATATATAAATATGTTGTTGACTATAAAAAGTTGTCTTGTATTATTCAATCTCTATCTTTTTTTTTCCTATTAGTTTTCTATTTTTCTTTGGTTCACATGCCTAGTGAAGAATCTTATTTTACTCATTTCACATCGATCTTAGAGCTTATGATAAAGAAATTGTTTTAATACAATCATCCTAATATGTCTTAAGTCGAGTTATCTTCATGCTAAAAAGAAAATAGTCTAAATTATATAAATAAATAAAAAAAAGAAGAGTTGAAATGATAAGATTAATCGGAAATGATGTGAGTAGTCTATAGAAAACTTATCTAGATTAAGTTTGAAAGAACGATATTCAAATACGACCTTTCGTTAAACATTCTATGTTTTCTACTTTATTGATAGTTTTGAAACATTTATAAAAGATTATTACAACTTAAAAAATATATTAATATATTTTTTTTAAATGGTCAAAATTTTATAAATGTCTTGATAAATCCTAAAGAATATCTTAATGATATTTATTTCTAACATTCTAATAGATACCAAAATCAATTTGAAAAACAAAGTTATTGCACGTCACACAAATGGTACGTTTGTTATCAAACTCATTTCAATTTTCTTGTCTTATCTTCATTTTAATTTTCAATTTATTTTTAAAGAATTTTAATTTACTAACAAAAAAATAACATTTTTCTATAAATAAGGTAATATTTTTGCTTTACATCGAAATTTGTTCTTTCAAATATTAATGCCAATACATTTTAGGTAAATTGTATTGAATTGACTATTTTCATAAAATAATTATAAATATAGCTAAATTTTAAAATAACTGTATCTATAGTCGTTAATACTTTTAATATTATATTATATATATAATATTATGTAGTATTGATACACAAATATAAGAAAGTATGCTAGAATACTATCAAAATCAATGATTATTATATTTATAATTATATTATAAATTTGACCAGTTATAATTATTTTCTTTTAGAATTTATATATTGCATTCAGATTTATGTTAAGTTCTTTCATCAAAAATAGAATGGAGTTAATAAATTTTGGTTTCATTCAATATTATTATTATATAAAAAAATTAATGGATTGGGCTTTTTTTGTTTCTCTCTTTTACTCTGGGTGTTTGTTTGTCATATTTAAAGAGGATTTAGCTTATGAAGTTATATTAAATAGTTATTATAAATAGTTAAAAATTGAGAGTTATAATTAAAAATTCGTTTGGATATAGTTTTTGTGTAGAAGAGTTAAAATAAAAAACTTGTTTGGATGTAGATTTAAAATGAATGGTTAAAAAGATAATAATTAAAAATGAGTTATTTTGATTAATTTAAAATGAATGATTAGAAATGAGTAGTTATAAATGATTGAATGACTAAAAATGAGACTTATTTTTAGAAATAAAAAGAAGAATTAATAAAAACTCGTTTGAGGATAGATTTTCGAAGAGAAACTAGTATACCCTCAAACTAAATCCTCGTTAAATACGACAAACAAACGGCCGCTAGTTTCAACTTTCAATTGTCTTCAGTCTAGTTTTCTCTTGAATCAGTGCTTTCTTACCTCAAATCTCGTCAATGTCAATTCCAATTACTTGATATCAAAGACGCAAATCAATCATGGTGATGACTCAGTACGGCATCAAATACGCCGTCCACATTATCACTGGGCACTTCGGCAATCTCGTCGCGGTTTGCCATTTCTTCTTCAATCTCTGATTCAAATCTTGGTTCCTACGAAATTATCATCCATGTTGTTCTTTGTGTAATCGCTGTTCGTTATCATTTGATTGTGAATTTACAGAAAGTGTGCGAAACCCTCCTCCGAAAGGGGCCTCTGACGTTGAGCCTTCTTGTGCGATTCACGGAGCTTAGTTCATCGCAGGTCAACAACTCCCTTCTTATTCTCATCCAACATAATTGCGTTCAAGCCTTCACTGCTGTGACAGAAGGTACAATGTGTTTTTATTTATGGAGGTCTATGGTGTTTCATATTTGTTTGGTTAATTAGTCACATTAAACTCACGAGGTAAAAGAAGAACTAACTTGTTATGAAATCGGAACAACAACAACAATGAAGAGAAACTAGAAAGAAACAAAATAGGATGATTTACGTGGTTACTAATAATGCGTTAGCTACGTCTACTGGCAGACGGTTTTATTAATCTTGGAGATACAGAATTCAAATGTCGATCGAGTAGAGCTAGAGTTTTAAGAGAGTTTATATAGTGCACTCTTATAAAAACTCTATTACAAAATATGGCACAAATATATAAAAGCTTAAATACAAAAACATAAATTCAATTACATATTTTGTAGGCATATCTCAACATAACCCCTCATTTTTTTATTTATTTTTTATTTTTTTAAAATCTTAGAATCTAGATTTTAGAATTAGGTTTTATTGAGTTCATATTGCTAACCATCACGGGTAGTTTAGTTATGAGTTCAATGCATGATGATCGCCTACTTAAAAATTAATTCCTACAGGTTTTCTTGACATCTAAATATTGTAGAGTCGGACGTTATATCTTGTTAGAATAGTTGAGGTGTGATGTGCATGGTTGGAACCTTTTTTTCTTTTTGAATAGTCCGAGGTAGATGACAAAGCTGAGCTCGAAGGTACCTTTTTTATGGTCGTTTTAGAATATTATTCTCGTCTGACGACTAACTTAAACCTAACTAAAAAACAAGGGTTCGAACAATTTTCTCCTCGCCGAAGTCCACGTAAAGAGACGGAAGGAAAGTAATGTTTTGATCCCGAAATTTTTCTATCACTCATGTATCATTGAACGTTAGGGGGATTTTCATCTCTTGTCCATTCTTTCCAGTCCCGTACCACAAAAATGGTAAATAGATAATCTATATCCAAGAAAGGTCTAACCGTTGGAATAATAGTCTCCATTGTTATTTGATTTGATACATTGTGGTAAGTAACATTGTTGAATTAGTACAGAAAGAGAGGTTCAGAAGGTGTGTTAGAAGCTTCGGGAGAGGTGCGAAGAATGCTGCTTGACAGAGTTTCCTTTTTTATTTCCTCAGGTTTCTATTACAGGTTACGAAGGATCGTAAATTTCGAGAGTAGGTTATTTTCAGATACAAAAAATAAAATATCAACATTTGATACCTCTTTTGACTTTCCGTTTTCCAACAACAATTACACATTCCCTTCGGATTCATATTATTGGGATTATATAGTGTCATTTGAAAGAACTTATTTATGCTCAGTTTAAACCCATTACTTTTTAAAATTTATTATATTTGATAGGAAGTAATCATATTGATACACTGGGGAATAATTAGTGTTTTAAGAAGTTAGTTGTATTCTCGAAAAGCATACTATGTGTTTGGAGATTGAGCTTCTTATCATTGTTGTTAATGTAATTGCTTGTGTAGGTGAATTTGGAGATGCAACCAAGGCTGACACACAATACTTGGCGTTGTTTAGTAACATACTTCATCGTATGAGATTTTCCAAATTCCTGGCAATTGCTTCGGAAAAGCTTGAGAAAGATAAAGATGTTAGTTCGCTTACTCACATTGGAAAATCTGTGTAATTGAGAATTTTGAACTTGAATGAATTTAGATTCTTGACGTGCGTTTCTGAATTTGTAGTGTGTAGAACTTCTTGAGGGTCTGCTGCAGAATGGCAGGCTTTCAATGGAACAAATAATTGAAAGAGCAAAATCCAGTAAACAAGCAGGCAAGTTTGTTACCTGGTGTTTTTATTTGCATGCTACTATTTTCTTCTATCTTCTGTATTGTTTAATATGCTACTTTTACTTTCTCCCAGTGCCATAAAGAAGTGTCGTGATTTCAAATTTTAAATGGAACGTTATCAAACAGAACAGGGAGAATTTAAGATTGATGGATGATGGATCCAAGAGATAATATTCTATATCATTCTTGTTAGATTTCAAAATAAAGGAGGAGGAAGAAGGTCAATCTTTTTTTTCTAACCCTATGTTTATAACTCTAGCTAAATTGGCAAACCTTGTATCACCTCTTGACTTGATTGGTGGTTTCGTTAATCAATTAAATTTCTATTTATTTATTGGTCTTTTTTTTTTTTTATATACATATAAGAAACATTTCATTGATGTGTGAAATTTACAAAGGGATTTTAAATCCACGAGTTACAAAAGACCTTCCCAATTTGTCAAGAAGGAAGCCAAGCTATTAGAAGCAAAGGTGTTAGACAAATTACACTTAGACCCAACAACTTCAAAAAAATCTATCAAAAGGAAACCCCTTAGCTAGGAAAACTTCTTGGATTCGTTCTTTCCACATAATCCAAAAATAAAATCCCTGATGAGGTTCTTCCACAACAGTGTTTTAACCTCCTTCAAAAGAAATAAACTTGTTTTTCTTTCAACCTTATCTTGTTTAGAAGAGTAAACTTGGTTCTTACAAAACTGTGATATCTTTTGTTGAACATTCTGAAAAACCATATTAATGAAGAAATAACATAAATTAGGAGGCGGCTTTTGCACTGAGAATGTGTTTGTGACTCGTTTTGCTTATAATATATCTACTTATGCAAACGTCTGGTTTCTGTATTTTCAGGAAATCGTCCAATTCCAGATGTTGTACACGAAAGTCTATCTAAACTTTTGACTGCCCATTTTGTTGAACGCTGTCCAGCCCCTGGACCAACTCTTTCTCCCCAGGTTGAAGAACAGCCTCCTAGGAAAAGAGGTGCTAAGGCTGCCAAGGTAGCCGTCCATGCATGTCTGTGAATCTTTTCATGCATATTGGTGCTAAATAGTAAATACTCTGTTTGAGTCATTAAATGGATCCATGGCAGGTATCTGAAGTGCCAGCAACCTTGGAACAGCGTCTTATAGAAGCATCACGTCCCATGGAAGTTATAAGATTTTCAATAGGTGAAACCAACACTGAAGCTGAAAAGAGTGAACATTATTCACCAATTTCTGGACAGAAAGTATGTATGAGAATTTTATATCAAATTACCTAGTTGAAACATGTTTAGTACTTGCTCACAATTTTTTTGTAGCGCAAGCGCGATGATATGGAGATGGTACAAGATTCTACAGATGCAGATGGTGTTATTCTTTGGCGTGCAAACTTTGATGAGTTTATAAGATGTCTTAGACATAAGGTTAGTATTATTTTATCCATTGGAATTTCTTATACAGTCTAACTAGGTGATACGAAATTGCAGTAAATTTTATGCCAATTTCTTATTTCACATTAATGACGAGAAAGAAATCAGGCATGACAAATAAGACCAATTTAATTTAACTCACTTGAAACCTATTGATAGAGTACTTCAGGGTGCAACTTTTGCAGGCATATTGATATTAGCCTCTTTTTTTTTTCTTTTTTTTTTTAAAATAATAATATATGTAACTGGAAAGAGAAGCACAACCTAGATTACTAAAAAAACACATCTAAACAGAGTTTTTGGCTGCAACTCTCAATTTCTAATTACTCAAAATAACACCTCATCCAAAATCTCATCCAAACACCTCCTTTATGTGTTAATTGACTCTGCTCTTGTTGCTCTTCCCTTGATGTTTTTTTTTATTGTTTCTTTTGATAAACTCGCCTTTTTATTTTGTGCTAGTATTGGAATTTACTAGATATCTGATGGTAAATTCAAGTGGTAATTGCATCAATATCTTTCTATGGCTCTAGGCTTGCATTGACCATGTCAGATCACAGTTTGATGACGGAGTGGTAAATGTCTTGAGTGCGATTTTGGAGGCTACTCGAAGTACTGAAAAAACCGTGAAAACAGAGATAACAGGTGCGACCATTTTTTTTGTTGGGACTAGAATTTAAAGAATTGTTTGGGCGCTCTTTCAAAGACAAATCTTTAATCAAAATAAAAATTTGTGAAATCATGTTGGCTTAATTACTTTTTACAGATTTTCTCATGTTTTCTTTTAGTTTGTTTTTAAAGGTGATTTTGTTCTAACAACAATTGAAATTATTTTTTTTCTAAAACTATTGTCTTGTAAACAATAATCAAGTGCAGAACAAAGTTAACTTTATGAACATTCTTCTTACAATATTAAATTAAAAGCAGATAGCTGTTTTACAAATGATTCATAATTTGGAAATTATCAGTGTTATCCTTTACCGCCCGTGTCCACTATGTCTACTGTTCTAAAAATTTAATTGTCTGCAGCTCCTTTAACATTGGATAACATATATGAGGAGGTAATAAAGAATGAAGTAGGGCGTAGTATGACCTTAGATCGGGTTGAAGCTTCTCTCTCTGCATTGGGTTGTTCAGGGATGGAAGATTATGAAATTAGTATGTTCTCTCACGGTTAATCTAAGTTTTCCCAATGTGTCTTCTTTCACACTTCCCATCTGATTCACTTAAGCTTCTTCTAAAACCATTGCTTGCACAGATTTACAGAAGATCATCGAACAAGCTCAAATTGATGAGGTTTCTACTTCCCTGTCATTTATTTAGTGAAAATACATCCTTGTTCCCTGACATTTAAGAAATTATGTCTTCGTTTCTAAATTTTACAAATGACGTCTTATTTCTTGCACAATTAGTTGAATTTCAAATCTCAGCTAATTTGCTAGCAAGCACGATTCTTCTCTTATCCCTTGCACTTTCAGGAATGGATCATTTATTATGAACTACCTTCTCTTGATTGCAGGTTGAATCAGTTGTTTTAAAAAAATATGGGAGAGATGCTTACAGAATGTTCAGATTCCTATCAAAAACGGGTGACTTGGTTGAGACAGAAAGGGTGAGTTTTCGGTCGGTTGGTTGCACCCAAGGTTGTCTAACTACTAAAAAGCATATGTGCATTTGTAATATACCTATAATTTCATCTAGAAATGTATATAATTTACATGTGAATGCAACTAACATACTGTCTCCCTACATTTTCTCTCTCACAAAACGTTCTCAAACTTTACGAAACGTAGCCGTTCACAACCCTTTTCCTCTTCTGGCACACCTTTCTCTTCACCTTCCGGAGCATCTCCCAATTGGTGTACCTTTCTCTTCACCAGTTGGAGCTTCTTCTCCCTATCAATGCAGTGCAGGACTCCAGCTCCACTGGCACCCGATCTCTCCTTCTCCCGTGATTGTGGCTCCGTCTGTGATTGGACGAGGAACCCCCAATCTCATTTACCTCCACGACCACCTTCCTCGAGAAGTACGGGCTACAAGACCTCGCTTGTCTAACTTCACCAGGATTGTTCTCCCTTGTCCTTCGTCGATAAAGCATCCATAAAAACCCCATTGACCATCTTTTCTCCTTTGTTTTCCTTCTTCCTCCATCAACCTAGTCGCATCGTCATCAATCTACTCTTGCCCGCGTATATCACCACTGTTTTCTCCCTGAACATGTATCTTCTCGACGTAGTCACCTTATCTTATCCAGTGTCCATTATACTGAGTCTCCGCCAAGATCCACATCACACAATGGAACCTTGCTCGGTTACTTCATCTCGATACCCTTGCATTGCTTCTCTTCTTACCCATCTTGTCTTACAACTTTTTTCGACATCTACCACAATAGTTTCTCTCCTTCGAGCATTAACAGCCCTGATTTGCTTTATCTTCATCAAGCAAGAGAGTTAGGAATTCCTTCAAACACAAGAACGTGGGGTACAACAAAAGTGACATTGATGCATTCATCGGTGCATTCTTCTACCGAATAGGGATCATGTATTGCCAGCAAAAGCTGGGTCAATGGGTTTCTCCATTTCAACAAATATGCACCCTACACACTTTCTTTGTTGGCTATATGGGATTCTTGCATTTTCCTCCATTTTACAATTGCCCTCTATATCGGCTTGTGTTTATCGACCTCCTCCCCAATTCTCTACTATCTTTCTTTCTATCACCCGTTTCGATAGGTTTATGTAACAGTTTCACAAATCAATGAGATTGTATTTGTTTTTCGGATGTGTAGCAGATTCATGAGATAATCATCTGGATGCACAAGCTCTCCCATCTTATGATTATGTTGAATCAGGATGTTCAACTTCTCGAGAACTACAGACTTGTTTTATTTTTTGTATTATCATATTGTAAAAAAGGCTAAGAACTTAGCCCATCCCGTGTAATGTTTTTATTTTATCAATGAAAATGTTTTCTTTTTCCTATAAAAAAATACATAGGAACATTGATACATAATTACGGTTCATTTTAAAATACATGTTGAGCAATAAGTTAAGTTGAGTAAAAAACTAATCATATAATGGATTAACCTTACCATTAGTTGTCTTGTCATTTTAATCTAGTGAAGATTACATGGATTTTTTTATTTTTATTCTTAGTATTTTGGAATTGGCTATTTGTTAAAAAAAAAAGTTTATTTAACTTACAGACATTTCCTGTTTTTTCTGCAGATTTCTGATAAGTCATTTGTCGATAAGAATGAGGCGCCTAAAATTCTATACAGGCTGTGGAAGGATGAGTACCTATACTTGGAGGTAAACATCTTTGCTCTGTATGCATGTGTTTTTGCATCCAAATGCATATATTTACTTACTGTTAAGCAAGGATACCATAATCCTGCTTTTCCTAACAAGAAGCGTGACAATTATCTATGATAGAGTTGAAAAACACAAAGTGGACCATGGAGTAAGCAAGGATACCATACTGGATTGCTTGTTTGAGTCTGATGTCATTGGACGTAATGATTTCACAATTTTAGTTAAATGCTTAAGATAATTGTGTAAACCATTGGACAAAAGTAGGAAAAAGTATTAAATGTATAGTTAATGTTTGATCAGATATCATTATGTTTTCTCATCAGAATTGGTTGTTTAATTAGTAACTCTTTGCTCGTTTTGATTTGAATTTTCTTTATAGACTTGGTACATGCATGTACAAATCTAATTCATTTCATTGTTTGCCTGTCCTTATCTTATTTCTTACTCTTTCCTTTTTGCATTTATGTATCTATAAGCCTTTATCATACCCTATCTAATAAGAATGTATTTTTTCTTTGCTTCTTCATTTTTGTGTATTATCTTGTACGAACACTGGCTAGCCATGCCTTATACCACCTGAACAATTTACATTGTTAATCTATTTGTGGGCTTGTTGGGCATCCAAGTAAAACATTGTATCTTTGATGCAGAAAGTAGCTATAACAGTACCTAGGCATACCATATGCTTGTTGTGGAGAGTAGACAGATATAATTTGTGGGAACATATTCAGGATGAGATGTATCATGCTTCATTGAGCTTGCAGCTACGACAGACTTATGAAATGGAACAAGACAAAGAGGTTAGTGTGCACAAAATGCTAACTCAATTCGTAATATGCAATTGTATGACATTAGTTTTTCTACGCCAAGTGTGATTCAAAGAACTTCATCCTCAGTCAACAATAATACGTATTTCCTGCTGGAAGAAACCCAAGTCATTACTTTTTTATGTGGTGTATCGTAGCGGAACATAAAAATTCAGGCCCCGTTTGACAACTATTTTGTTTTTTTGTTTTGGTTTTTGAAAATTAAGCCTACACATTTGATTTTCCTTACTTTTGATATCTACATTTTACCTACTATGGCATATAAGCTACTAATGCGTTTTTTCCCAAAGAAAGTTTGCCACCAACGGCTGTTAAAATTTTCCCTTTTTTAATGCATTTACCCTAGTGAACCCGGGATTTTTGCCACATACAAGTATTTTTTATCGAATGAAATTCTTCAAATATCCTCATAGCTCGAAAAAATGATCTTTTAAAAATTGAAAACTAAGGCTCCATTTGAAAACTATATGTTTTTTTCTTGTTTGTATATCTACATCTTACCTATATTTGTAAAAACCAAACCAAAATTTGGAAACAAAAAAAAGTAGGTTCCAAAAGCTTGTTTTGGTTTTTGAATATATATATTTTTTTTGGATAGGAAACAAAAACTTTCATTGATGAATGAAAAGTTACAAAAGGACCATCAAAGGAAAATTACAAAAAACTTTTCCAATGGGATAATAGAGTAGAAAAGCAATAATCTTTAAAAAGATGTTTAGAATATGCCCATGTAAGTGCAAGGACCGTAATAGATTCCATAATGCAGCATCTTTCTTGATCCTTCTCCTCAAAAAGCTTGGAGTTTCTTCTTTTCCAAAGGTCCGCCAAAAAGCAAAAATAAAGGCTTTCCACAAAATCTTTTTCTCCTCTGTGAATGGATGGCCATTGATAGCAAAGTGAATGAGATCTTGGATGTTACCAGGCATAATCATCTCCCATCTAAAGGTCTTGATAAGAAAATCCCAAATAGCATTAGCCCTACTTTACATTGACAAAAAATATGGAAATGATTTTCATGGCTCTCAAAGTTTGGAGAGGTAGCAAGACCAGGTGCCCGAAGTTAAAGCCTGTCATTAGTGTTAAGGATCCCATGGCTAAGATCCCATGTAAAGAATTTGATCTTTTTTGGCTGAGGACCTTTCCAAATTTCATAATAAAGGTCTTTTTTATCAAGAAGAGTTCTGGATACAAGACCATTACACATTGATTTAGAAGAGAATATACCAGATGAATCCAGATTCCATCACCAACTGTCTCTACCCGAGCTCGGCTAGATTCTATCCATCTCATTGGTAAAAGATGCCCACTCCACAATCTCATCATCTTCAAGGTTCCTTCTCAATGTGATACACCATGATCTCGAAGAGCTATCCTAAAGAGTAGCCACACTGTCATGTTTGTTAGGGGACAGATTATAAGTCAGAGGAAAAGCATTCTTTAACTCAATATCTTTACACCATTTGTCATGCCAAAAGCTCGTGTGTGCCCCCTGCCCAACTTTAATGGATATATTGGAATAAACTAAGTGTTTCCACTTGTCAATGTCCCTCTATGGACCCTTCGATGATCTAATGTCTTTAATGCCAGATTTTAGATCCCCCCAATAGTACCATATCGATAGCCAATACAAATTCTCCAAAGCACTTCATTTTCATCCGAAAACCGCCAATGTCATTTAGACACAAGAGCCAAGTTTTTCGAGTGTATGTCCATAATGCCTAACCCGCCATGCTCAATTGGTGTGGTCACCTTTTCCCATTTCAGCAGATGGGATAGGTGAGATCCCTCTTTTCCTCTCCAAAGGTAATTTGACTAGCATTCACATACTCTCTTAAGGAAAGATGGAACACATAGTAGAAAATTTGAGTAATTCTAAGCTTAAATTTGAAAAACCAAATGATTATCAAACGGGGCCTAAAAAGTAACTTCCATAAACTTGTTTTGACTTTTAGAATTTGGTTAGAATTCAAATAATTCTTTAAGGGAAGAAAGAAAATTTGAGTGAAAACAAGCTTAAATTTCAAAAACAAAAGAACAAATAGTCATCAAACGCGGGACCTCAGTTATCCTATTGGTTTTATACCTTTAACTATCTGAGATGCCAAATGCAAATTGCTTACTAATCTTGATCAATAATGTCTACAAATCCAGTTTTGTGGCTGAATGACAGAATACTTTGTATGTGAATCGAAGCATAAAAAGCCCATTTTGTATAATCGCCCCTTTAAGCTTATTATTGTTTATGGCGTCTGTCTTAGTTTGATTAATTGTGGCATGTTGCATTGTCCTTACAAAACTAGTATTGTATTATTGCCCTTGCTTGAAAAAAATAGTATTGGAATGAGTATCTTTGGTTGATATTTTTTTTCTTTTTTCATGTCCTCTCACTGTGTGTATGTAGACATGTTCAAATACTGACTTCTTCCTTTGAAACTCTTTTGCAGCTTCTTAATCTTCCACCAGACAAACGCAGTGGACCGCTCGAGAAAAGATATAATCGTTTGAGGAATGTCAGGTTACTCCTCGAGTCGTCGCTACTGAAGCTCGACGATGCCTTAATGCTTTTCCATGATTTCTAAATGAAGGATTTATATCAGTGGCTCGTTGAATAATGAATGTGGAGGAAGCTTTGCTCATTTTTCAGGCTTCAGAAGAAAATCATGTTTAGCAAAAATTATTTTTCTTTAATAAAAATGTAGGAATGAGAACCAAGAAACGAGATAAGATTGTAAAAAGTCGAAGTAGCAATCTAGAACTATCGTGGAAGTAAGGTTACGACACGAACATAAAGTCGAAAACATTGATGGCGACATTGAAATTGGTCTTTATTCTTTATTTCAAGTCTTTGTAGGTACAAATTGCCATTGTTAAAGGTTTGGTTGACCCATCATTAGTTTGAACTTCTCATCATATTCAAATTGCTCTTCCCTTTTTTGTGTACAAAGCCTACTAGTCTGGTAAACATTAGCTGCTAGCAATTTGTCAAAAAAATGCTTCAAAGACAGGCATTCTCTTTACATTAATATTCTAAAAAATATATATCTTTCATGTTTTATGAACTGTCCTATTCATGATTGAAAAACATGTAACATGTTATTTTTCAAATTATCTAGCTTTTACTGTTGACAATTCTAAAATTGTTTAGAATAGCAGCCTATGTTTCTCATTCTGAATCTAACCACATGGAAAACATTTTAAAATGAGCTGTATTTTGGATATTTTTGCAAGGCATAAAAGTAGAAAACTTAACTAGTCTAATTTTATTTGATCCAACTCTCTTGAGGATCTTACATCGGATAGAAGAAGATATATCACAACATTTATTTGAAAAAAAAATGGACTACACTCATTGTTAATCATGTCTTCAAAGATTTTCTTCCTCGAGTTTAACTACAACCGTAGTGAAGAATTCAAGTTTATGAACATTTTAATCGGTTGAGCTATTTTTTTTCACTTTGAAAGAGAGTTAACCAACCAACTATTATGAAGTAGTCTAGTAATAAAGAGAATCTCAGATAACTAAAAGGTTAAGGATTAAATTCATGGTAGTCACCTTAATTGATTATAGATTTTCTTGACATTCGGGTGTTGCAGGATTAGACAGTATATTTCATGACAATAGTCAAGTTGTGCGAGAACTAGTCTAAATAATAATAATAACCGACCTTATAATAACTCATGTTTGCAGCACATGAGACTAATTCCATTGATATTTTGTAGAACTATAGGCCCCATTGCTTTTTAAATGTTTGATGTATCGTACTATGTAAAATGATGGTCTGTTTTTTCTGAAAAAGATAAAAAAAAAAAGCGGATCTGATCCTTAATTTTCAATCAAGTTGACTCAGCAAACCAAATTTTATAAATGATGTCCCTTTTTTTTTCTTTTTTCTTTTTTTTTAATTCAACCATACGGGACAAATTACATCCAAACATTTAAAAATAATCACTCGTGACAAATGGTCGACCATATGTAGATATTCTTATATTCGTGACAAATTATATAGGTGTGTTTGTTTGAAGGAATTAACAAGTTATTAGGATTGAGTTTTTACAATTTCTCTTTAAACAATCACATCCAAACGAATTATTATAATCACTCAAAATAATCATTTATTTCTAATAATTTAAAATAATTACTCATTTTTTATCACTCATTGATAGCCACTCAAAATAATCATTTATTTCTAACCACTCATTTCTAATCATTCATATATAATAATTCATTTATAACCATTCATTTATAACTCTTTAAAATAATCACTCATTTCTAACTACATCAAAACAAGCTATTGTCTGTAATTCTTCTATAACAATCATCATCCAAACGAGATATTAATTGCAACTCATCTACAAATAATTACATCCAAATAAGCTATACTAAAATTCAAATTTCTAATCTTAAAACAATCCCTCATTCTATAATTTTACATCCAAACACCTTCTAATAATGAGGTAGGAAAGAGTTTTTGCACCATTTGATGTAGATATTAAAATTTATTTTTCACTAATAACCATTAAATACAAAAATAAGATACTCTTATCATTATTTTTAATTTTTTTTAGTTTAACAATATTATTCAAAAATTTCAACCTACCATCTCATAGTGAAAAATAGATGTTAATTAGTGTAGAGTTAAATTCACTTTGGCTCTCTCGCCAACATTAATTCGTGCAAGACTCTCAACTAAATACTTTATTTTGTTGGCATCTTGTTTTTTTCTGTTTTTTTTTTTTTTTTTTTTTTTTTTTTGATCTTTTGTTTGCAAATAATTGGACGATGAAGAGATTGATACCACGTGCCTGTTTAAACTTTTCAAAACCCCCAGTCAAACTAATCGAAGGGTTGACCGTTGGACGGTTTATTTTTAATGAATGTGATTAATGGTTTATTTAGGGCACGTATGGCAAATGAATGAAAGGGGAGAATAAATTTATATTGAGGGAAAGGATAATAAATTAGTATTTGGTGGAAAAGAAGTGATAGTATATGGGCGTTGGATGGAAAGGAAGTGATGTAGTTTTTTTTTAATTAAAAAATAATAATTTTTTTATTTTTTTAATAATAAACATAAAATCTTTTTAAAAATTTATTTTATTTAAATGAAATCTAAAATTTAGTACATTTTGATTATCAAAATTACCAATTAATGAAATAGAATCATTTAAATAATTAAATTTGATAATTACTACAAAAACAATGAAAATAATAAATCAAAATAAATAGATCAACATAATTTTCATAATTAAAAATTAAATTAAATTACTTAAATCAAGATGAGTAATTATATATTGAATTCATCATATGTTATAGGCGTTTACTTGTTTGTCCTATGTTAGATATTTTTTCAAGTTGAATTTTCAAACTCACCAAATTAGATCATTAATTTATCAAATGTTGGATGTTTATGCAAAGAGAGTGTGTTCTTGTCTCCTAAGAACATAAAACCCCAAATTAAAACCAAAATTATAGCTAAGATCAAAAGAATAATTAAAGAAATTACACATATTATTATCTTCTCAAGCCGTGTATTCCAAAAAAAAAAAAAAAAAAAAAAAATCAGCCAAAAAAACAAAACAAACACACAAATTCTGCTTCAAGCGTGCTGTAATTCCAATAAATCTAACCACATAGATAGCAAAATTGGACATAAATTCTATAAATCCATAATTCCATAGGAAAACAAATTAGCAAAAAGAGCGACAATATAAAAATTTACATTAACCCTCTCCAATTCCTATTTCTTTTAAATTTGAATCTCCAATAGTTTGATAACCATTTGATATTTTTAATTTAAACTTATTTTTATTCAAATTTTTTATCATGTATTCTATCTTTCATTTTAAAAGTACATGAATGTTTACCAAATTTCAAAAATCAGCTACTTGTTTTTTTTCAAATTTTAGTTTGATATCTTAAAACATAAGTAAGATATAAATATGAAGTAAGAAAAAAAAATATATAGTGAAACAATTGTTATAGATTTAAATTTCAAAAGTAAAAAATTAAAAATAAAATGATTATCAAATGGGGCATAAACCATACCATAAAGATAAATCTCTATAATTTTAAAAATTAAAATTTAGTCTCTATGATTTTATAAAACTTAAAATATATTCTTTATAGTAAGTAATCATCAATGACATATTAAATACATGGAAGCTCACTATTCATACATAAATGATATGATATTTTTTGTTATATCAATCATTTGTAATTTCATCATTGACACATGAATAATTAATTTTCAAGTATTTAATTTACTAACAATTAGAAATGATAAGGATAATTTTTTAGGTTTTATCCAACCATATGGACTAAATTTTAGTTTTCAAAATCATAGGGACAAAACTCTTTATTTCTCGGAATCGTAGGAACTAAACTCTAATTTTCTAAACCTTGGAGACTAAACTTTAAATTTTCTCAAACCATAGGGATGAATTTTTTATATTAAATCCTAAATAATAAATGGATGTATGAAAAACTTTCAAATGAAGAAGAAATAGGCAGTGTTTTAAACATAGCTCAGTTACAATTTTACTTCCACAAGCTCAGCTTAAGAATATGTTAACCAATTTTACTTTCCCTAAACGGGTACAAACACCTCCCGATCCAAATTAATCACCCAATTCCCTAAATCAAAAAATGAAATCGAATAACGACCAGACAAAAGCTGTGTCGACGGGGACGAGAGAAATCGAGAGAAAATCGTCGTGAGAGAAATGTGCGTAAACCACCGAGAAGAGGGTGACTTACGCGCCGAGTTATTTCGTGAAGTGTAGCCCGCGTGCCCGGTTAAAATAACCTATACGAGTTATTTTTACCGGGTGGGCTAAACACTTGGAAGTGTTCCCTTCCTTTCATGGCCTAAACTCAGCCTCCAAACAAGCTCTTAATAAAGGTAAGACATTTTAATCCAATAATTTCTTTTAACTTGGTTCCCGTCGTTGAATTCAAAAAAATAAAATTAAATAAGTAAACTTTTTTCCTTTTTTCTCTCGTGGATCTCACATTAGATTACGTGCTTTTATTATTTTTAATGTAAATGGGGACATGTTTTTTTGTTATGTTTTGATCCATTGAACATTATACACATTAAAAAATAGAAATATAAAAAATGTTTCCATTAAATAACACACTAATGACGTGGTTAATGATGGTTTAAATTTAAAATAAAAAAATCAAGATAATTGTTTAAGAAAAAATATTTCAATCAATATAACAAACTAATTAAGACCCACTAATACCGAATGGATGAGTCGCACAATGGTTTTATTATTTGGTTATAAATCAGTTCAACACCAATGTCACAGGTTCGATCCCGAGAATCGGTATTTGTTCTCCCTCCTCCGATATGTACTAAAAAAAAGACCCACTAATTATAACTATAATTTTCAAAATAAGCATAGCTCAACAAGTACAATGTACTAACAACGTTGAAGTTAGAGGTTTGATCCTTTCTACCACACATATCGTCGAAAAAACCATAATAATTGCCAAGTATGAAAAGGAGCGGTTGTCTAATTGATTTATAAATGTATGTTAGGCTGCTAGCTAGAACATTTTGAAAAACCAGTTTGTAGTTATGTTCAAATATATTTATTTATGTCAACAACAATATTAACTCAACAGTATTGGACACTTAATGATTAGGAATTTATGACTATATATATATTTATTTATTTATTTATTATATTATATTATATGACAGTGTAATCTTATAATGTTTTTTTAGTTTTACAACAATTTTGAGATGGAAGATTTAAAATCATGAGTTCTCCATTATTGAATATATATAGTTTCGTTGACTAGTATATTTTAAATAGACATCATATATTTAATAATAAAAAGAAATACCCATTGAAAAATCGATACCACATTATAGATACCGCTAAATCGATTGAGCAAGGAATAATCGAGAAGAATAATAAAAATAAAGATCAAAGCAAATATTGTTTAAAAGAAACCGAACAGATGCAAACTGAAAATATCAAGGGAAAAAAACCCAGGGGCGGAACCTATGGCCCCAAAAATTTTGTTATTCATTATCTTTTTTGTGGTTGCAAAAGTAGATTTTATGAACATTTAATACTATTTATTATAAGTAAATAAGGTAGCGGTTCCCCAAAATTTTGTAATTTGTGATTTTTCTTTATATTATAGAAATGAACGGCCAATAGAGGAATAGCTCAATAGCATCAGTGTATACCTACTAACCATAAAGTTATGAATTTGAATCTCTCATCTTCAATTGTTGTAATCTAAAAAAAAATGAACGCATTCAAAATTATTAACTATTATGCAGTGATCTAATGGTCAATAGGGTCTTGGAGGCCTAGGAAGTGCTGGGTTGGATTCGATCCTTGGTCACTTTAAAAATTAATTTTTTTATGGATTTTTTTTTTTTTGAAAATTTCAAATGTTATAGAATTTGACATATGTTTCATGACATTAGTGGAGATGTGCACAAATTAGCTTGAACAATCAATGATATTAAAAATAAAAATAAGATGGCTACAATTATTTGATTTTTTTTATAAAAAAATTTTGCAAAACGTGATTTTCTTTTTCAAATTTATGACAGGGACGATTTTGCCTCTAATATAATATATTTTTTTTCTAAAATTTAACTTATTGACAATTTAGATTATCCATAACAATTTTTTTTTTTAAAAAAAATCTATATAATAAAAGAATCGTAAATTACATTTTAAACTATGAAATAATTATATAAAAAAATTAATAATTTAGATTTGAAACTGAAAAATAAAAAATCAGTCCCCTTCGATATCATTTTGTTTTTAATTTTTAGTTTTTGAAATTTAAGCTTACAACAAATGCTTGATTATATATTATTTTTACTTGAATATCTATCTTTTAACTATTTTTAAAAAATCAAACAAAAATTTCGAGAAAAAAAAAAGTAGTTTCCAAAAGTTAATTTTATTTTTTGAAATTTTGTTGGTATTTACATACTTTTTAAAAGAAATATAACATGGTAGAAAATTTGAATAAATATAAGCATAAATTTTAAAACCCAAAAAATTAAATAGTTATTGATGGGGGGCTTAGATTTCAAATTGACAAATTAAATTTTCCTTCCTCATTCCATTGAAAACACAAAGACATGTAAAAGACATTGTTTCAAAAAAAAAAAAAAAAGACATGTAAAAGACATTCATCCCATTCATACCCCACAAAAATGATAACTCGGCAAATTTTTATTACACATTTTCCTCTTTCCTTATTCTTTTTTCAGAAAATTTTAGTGCACACATTCCTTCCATGTGAAATGTGAATATGCAATTATCAAAAAAAAAAAAGGTCAAAATTTTCTCATACAGATCCCATCTTCCTTTTTTTTTTTTCTTTTTTTTTCCCATTTATTCTATATAAACCCTAATCCACCCCAACACAAAATTATAACAACTCTCATTTTTTTTTCTTTTCATTAAAAAAAATAAACTCCCATTTTGTTTCTAATAATTCATTGGTTCTACTTTTATTGGAAGAAGGTTTTGTTTTATACAATGGAGTTGATTAGTCTCTTCATTGGGTTAACTATGTGGGTGATTAGGGTTGTAATTGTGTTTATGTTAGTGAGAGTGTTGGTTTCATGGTGGATTTTGCCAATTTTGTTTCATAAAAAGTTGAAAGGAAATGGATTTGGAGGTCCTCCTCCAATATTTCCTCTTGGAAACATTTCTGAGATGAAGAAAATAAAGAAAGCTTCTAACTCCATTAATGGCAGCTCCTTTGCTTCTTCTTTAAATGTCTCCCATGATATTCATTCCACTGTTTTCCCTCACTTTGCTCAATGGCAGGCCTCTTATGGTAATCTATCAAAACCCCCTCTTCTATATATTTTCTAATTTCTAGATTATATTGCCTCTTGTGTTAATTATTACTTTTATATTGTTAGATGTATATGTTCTTTTGTTCCCAACTAACGATTTTATTGGTAGACGCTTGGAATCTTTGAAGTATACTTAGAGGTATTAGGTCTAGAATCCACGAATAGACTTAATGGTAAAATCTCTTATTATCTTTTGTTTTCTTGTCTTGAGACAAACGTGAATGTCTCCGAGTATATGTAGTGGAGATCAACTATTAAGTCAAAAGAATGTTCCACAGGGACTTAGTTATAAAAAAGATGTAAGCTACATTAGTACAATGTGTGGTATAGGATTCAAACCCTCAACTTTAGAAGAAGAAGAAAAGTACATGTTCATTACCACTGAGTTATGCTCACATTAACTTGACACATTTTTATTATTAATGTAAAGAAGAGTATAGTTTAAGAGGTATAAGTATACTTATGACTAAAAGGCTATGATCAATTCAAATCCTTCCATCTCTAATATAATTATCGTTGAACTTAAAATATATATATATATATATAGAGTGTGGGATTCCACCTCAAAAAAATAAATTTGTAGCTTATATATTTTATACGATGTTGAAAACTGCTCACCTTTCTAATATAGGATATAGCGAATATTTCTAACCTAATTTGTTTTTTTATTATGTTTAACAAATAAGTAGATCTCAATAAAAGTAAGTTATTGTTACATATAAAAGAAAGGTAAGTTTGTTGTAGAGTTAATTGAAATTCTAAACTATGGAGTTCAAGGATAAGAGAATCTATCAATTATTGTTAAGTTGTTTTGAACTTTAAAGTAGTACAGTTAGTTATAGGAAGAGGTCTTTATACATTAATACATGCATATCTATAAATGTTAAGAGCATTTTAAGATAAACCCATTGATAATGATATTGGAGAAGCTTTTTTTTAAAGAACATATTGGAGAAGATTAGGTACTTATCAAATCACATATTTTTAAAATGAAAAATAATGGCTTAGATAAAGTTGTATATCTAAACATTTATTTAAACTTAATGATGAAACAATCAATCACACATAAAATAAGCATAACAAATCCGAATACCCAAGAAAATTATTGTGTAGGCTTGTTTGTTTTATAAAAAAAAATTTAGTATAAATTGAGGGAAGGTAACAAAAAACTCTACATAGAGACACTATCTCTCAAATAATTATTTTCAAAATCAAACTCATAACCGTGGAGTCGAATTGAATTACAACCAATCAATCAAACTAACACGCCACCAATCTTTTTTATTAAAACTGCTATTTTGAACAAATAAATGACATATCATATAGAAAAATATTTCTTTTGACATCCACAAGTATAATTTATCAATTCTTGGGATCAAACCGTGATCGTGGTGTTGAACTGGATTATCACAAAATAATGAAATCAATGTGTCATTGACCCTTTCATAATACTTTTTTTTTTTTTAACTCTCTATCTTTAAAGGAAAAGGAAACCATCATGGAGTGACTCAAGTAGTCAAAGAGGATCTTGGAGTGTATAAGGTGATGGGTTCAATCCATGGTGGGCACCTACCTACAAATTAACTTTCCACGAATTTCCTTAACATCCAAATATTGTAGAATCAGACGATATGTCCCATAATATAAGTCGAGGTGTGCGCAAGCTGAAACAGATAAAAGAGAGCATATGTGATTTATTTTCATGTTGGATATTTATTTTCTTACACCAGATATAAATATTTTTTTGAGTTTACTACTCAAGTGCAATAATGAAGGTTTTGTATATATTTATTTTGTGTTACAGGGAAGAAGTTTATATATTGGTTGGGGACAGAACCATTTTTGTATATTGCAGATCCACATTTTGTGAAGAAGATATCTGAAGCTGTAATGGGAAAGGGTTGGGGGAAGCCAGCAGTATTCAAAAACGATAGAGAGCCGATGTTCGGCGACGGTCTCGTCATGACCGAAGGCGACGACTGGGTTCGCCATCGACACATTCTCACGCCTGCCTTCAACCCCGCTAATTTAAAGGTATCGTCATTTCTCTATATGATGTAAACGTTGTGTTTCATCATTCAACTCTTCAATATATATCTTTAATATTACGCTTGTTTTAAGATATTTTACTCAAATTAATTAGGTTTCTGAAAATAAGAGTAGCAAATTCACCCTTTAAATTCAAACTTGTTAAAAGTGTAGTATACTTATTGTGAATTTAAGTTTGAAATAGCCATCTAACATGAAATTAGGTGCTAGCTAGGAAGATTTTCATTTTTAAAAAATAATAATAATAAAATATAATCCTTATTCTTATGATTCTTACTATTATTATAATCATTATTAGTATTATTATTTTGGGAAAAGATCATTTTCATTTGTTTATATTGGTGGTGGATTATTGTAGTGGAGACAATGACATTATATTATTAGAATACTCTTCGAAGTATCTCGATATCACAGTCTAGGGACAGGCTAGTGGTGTCTCGGGTATAGGAAAGCAAAGCTCTAATTTCCCGGTTTTCAAAAAAAAAAAAAAAAATTTAAATGGCATTATATTGGCCATATATGTAAATGACAAGTAATTTGGGCGATTAATCGATGATTTGTTTTAATTATAAAAATACATGTTGGATCCATCTTTTATATTTATCGTGAATGATAGATAAAATGTTGTCAATAAACTTTCAAAAATAGCTAAATATTATTTATAGATTAATTTAATATAAAAGGCATGAAAATGAAAACCACATTGAAAAAAGATGTTTTTGTGATAGAAAAAAATTGTCAAGGTCGTTTTAAAATATGTCTCTTTTTAGTTAAACAATTGAAATATGAATTCAGTTCCTCAATCTAGAGAAGATCTTAATTTTTATTAGATATGTTTTCGCCCAAATTTAGCTAACATTAAAATATATATATATATATATATATATATATATATATATCAATCAATATGGTTTTTTATTCAATAGATGATAAAATTTTGTTTTAGTTAAGAAATAACATCATATATCGGAAGTTAAATACATTTACACAAGTACAATAAAATTTAATAAATAAATTTATCGTTAATAATCACTCAAAATTAAGTACGTAATAATTTGTTATTATGATAAACTTTTTTATTTTTATTAAATGTGTGGATTCAATAATTGATTAGAATACAATTGAATTATCAAATTTAAAAGAAACGGTATAAAATTGCAAATTTTAAATTTATTTTTCTATTCAATGAGCCACTTAACTCATATCATTAAATTACGAATTTTGTTAATATATGGATAGTGGTTAACTATAGTAATAAGTTCATCTATGATTACAAATTAGAAATATATATATATATATATTTTATTAATTCTAACTTTTTTCTAAATGATACTCAATTTAGAATTTTAACCTAATGTGCTTTTTATTAAATTCATACCTTTTGAATGTGTGGTAAAATTTTATAAAAAATTATATTATTCATTAGCAAAGTGAGGGAGACCGAAGATATTATACCTTTTAAAAAAATAATAGTAACGAACATGATTAAAAATGGTAAGATTATTATACTTCTCAAACTATTTGTAATGAGAGTTATAGTTTTGAGGCTATTTGTGGAATTATATTTGTCTTTTTTGTCCATGCATAAATAGTCTTTCAAACTAATGATTTCAAATATAATCAAAATACTTTCTATACTACCTATAACCACACTCCTATCGAAATTAACTTGAAAAGTTTTTGTTTATTTATTATTTTTTTTTTAATTCAACAATCTTTAAAATGGGTATTTAAACTCATGACATGACTTTTTAATTATGAATACACACTTGAATCATACTTGAATCTTTGAGCTACTACATTTGTTGATGACATGAAAATTTTTTATTAGCTATCACTCACAAGACCCAAATTATTCTTATACTATCTACCAAATTTAAATTTTAAGGCTACATGAAATATAAAACTTAAGTTTATATCTATTATATTAATTAACTTTTAACTTTATAAAAATAATAAGTTTTACAATGTTATAGATAATTTTAAAAATTGAAAGTTTAAAATTCATCAGGCATAAAATTAAATTTTTAGAAACATATTGAATATTTTAAATAAATTTGGAAACATATTGAGAAACGAAAAGGAAAGGAAGTCTTTTTTTTACTTAAAAAATAAAGTCCCTAGTTAGTGATATGTTCATTTTGGGTGATAAATTTTCTAAAAAATGAACATTGAAATTATTTCTTTTAAAAATAAACACAATCAATTAATTAACAAATTAAAACCTCAAAAAACCCATGATAATTGGATCATTTACTTTGATGGAATTTAAAATTTTTATAAAATGAACATTTTTACCGTGTTTATTTCGTGGCAATTATAAAAATACCAGGTATTTTGATATTCTTGAGTATCTTAGGATTCCCATATCAAAGACATTTTGTAGGTTTATAAGATTCTCACGGTGAAAGAATAGCCTATTGATAATTTTGCCCGTCATTCTTCTTTTATATATTTATTTTCATTCATTTTTTTATATTTATCCATTTTAAAGTTTTATATTTTATATTTTTTTTATTTAATTCAAGCACTTATATAAAATTAACATTTTTTATTAGAAATTATATAAAATTAGCTATATTTACATGCTGCACCTAAATATAAATAAATTTTATTTAGATAAATATTATATATCACAAATTATTTTTCAATTGAAATTTGAAGTATTTTTAATTTTACTTCAAAAGACTTACATTTATTCTTTAAAAAAAAAAAAAAAAAAGTTAGAGATTATTTCTTTCAAAATTTTATCTATTTTGATTATTTATAAATATAATTCACTAAAGAGTACAATTAACTATATAATTATCTTTTTAAAATTTATAATTATATGCATGTGTCATTATTTTTCCAACAAGCATACATATCATAATTTGTAAGATACAATAAACTTTTTTTTTAAATATAATATTTAAATACATCTAAAGAAGTATGTTATATAAATTAAAATTTACTAAATTAATTTAAAAAGTATATGAATATTGTAAAAACATTATGTAAACTTAAGTCATGTCTATTATGATTCCAACAAAATAAACACAAAAAAATATTTTTACAAAACAAACACCTTTAACTTAAGGAGGTCAAGTATCTATGGGGTGTTTGTTTACCATATTTAGTGAGGATTTAGTTTAAGGAGTTATTTTGAATAGTTAAAAATTGAGAGTTGTAGTCAAAAACTCATTTGAATATGATTTTTATGTAGAGGAGCTAGAGTCAAAATCTTGTTTAGTGTAGATTTAAATGAGTAGTTATTTTGAGTAGTTAAAAAATTAATTATTAAAAGTGAATAATTAAAAATGAGTTATTTTGATTGATTTGAAATGAATGATTAAAGTAAATAGTTATAAATAATTGAATAGTTAGAAATGAATGGTTAAAAATGAAAATTATTTTTAAAAATAAAAAATGAGGAATTAGTAAAAATTCATTTTTGTAGGTTTTTTTTTTTTAAATATGATTTTTTTTTTTTTTTTTTTTGCAGGAAATGACAAAATCGATGGTGGGGACCACCACAAAAATGCTAAACGAGTGGAGCAGCAGCCTCGTGAACTCCGCCCAATCAGAAATCGACGTGGAGAGAGAAATAACCGCCACGGCCGGCGACATAATCGCAAAGGCTAGCTTCGGAATCTCCGGCGACGGCGGCGGCCGAGACGCCTTCCACAAACTCCGAGCTCTTCAATTCACTCTGTTCCAAAACAGCACTTATGTCGGCGTTCCATTCAGCGGCCTCTTTCTCTCCCCGGCCAGAGCCCTAGCCGCCAAGCGACTCGGCGCCAAAATCGATCGCCTGTTCTTATCGATCATCTCGGAGAGGAAAGCGTCGCCGGATTCCTCCTCCGATTTGCTCGGGCGGTTGATTGAGAGTCAGAGGAACGGCGGCGGCGGTGGAGAGATGAGGCTGACGACGAGAGAGATGGTGGATGAGTGCAAGACTTTCTTCTTCGGCGGCCACGAGACGACGGCGCTGGCGATTAGTTGGACGCTGTTGCTGCTGGCGGCGACGCCGGAATGGCAAAATATTTTGCGAGAGGAGATTAAAGAGGTTGTTGGAGATAACGAAATTGATTTCGATTTGCTTTCCAAACTCAAAAAGGTTAGGAATTTTTTAACTCTTTTTTCTTTTTAGGGTAAAATTTCTATTTGTGCAACTTTGAACTTCCGGCGGTAGCACGTACGTACTTGAATATAATATGGCACATAATTATATTTAAAATATATATATA